>JADRCD010189896.1:0-23421 GCA_019843815.1 Montemys delectorum
ATAAACATTGAAATGATGTATGAGGAAGGCTGTGAAAATGTATGAAGGCATATTATGTTTTAGATATGTTGCATGTAATATTTCAGCAATAAAAGTAGGTGGCACAGATCCCATTAATAAGGATAAAAAGCATGATTCAGAGATTTTAATATCTCTAAAGCAGCAAAATCAGTAAGATGTACAGCTTTGATTTAAACACTATCAGACTGATTACTGAGCCTATTTTCATCCGGCTATCACATGCCTGTAAAGATAAAGTATGTAAAGTAATCAAGTGAGAGTTAGAATAAAACTCAAATGCTGTTTTTATTTTTAAGCAATGGAATTTACGCTAATTTGCCTTACTTAAAAAAGAGGTATGGATGAAAATACAAATTAAATAACATTACATGCATATATTTTATTTAACAGAATAATGAGGCATTTTATTATTTCTTATATCTCTGGATATAGAACTCCTCCTTGTGAAATGACATATTTAGTTTGGGTTGACATTTAATGGAATATATATGAGTAAAATCAATTATGGTGCATATAACCTAAGAATAAGAAAATCATGAATTATACTACAGTCACAGGTTATATAGATCTACTTTTCAGGAATAATAAATTGTGGAGGAAAAATATGTCATAGTTATAGGAACATTTCTTTTCAAAAGAAATAGGAAATATTTGAGGAGTAAATGTGTTTCCATATATTTCTCAAACTGCAAACCATTTCCAAATTTCCACATATGCTTGCCAAGAACAATGATAATTAATGTTTCATTGAACTCTTTAAGAAATGCTGAATTCCAGAACTGGTTAGGACCATATTTAAACATATATTATGCTAGAGTAAATTCCAAAAAAAGACTGAATATTTTATATTTTTGGCTATTTATTTTAGAAAAATACTCAAGTGGAGTGCAGATGCAAAATACATTTGGTTAAAAAATAACATATGGAACTTACACATTATTCTTTCAGATACACACACTCACATGCACAGACACACACACACACACACACACACACACACACACACACACAGATGTGCCCATTTTGGATGCTTTTTAAGAGAATGTCCAGTTTGTTTTTTATTTTTATTTTTTAATTAATCATTTTATTTGTTTATGTTTCAAATGTTATCTCCCTTCTTGGTTTCCCCTCCATGAATCCCCATCCCATTCCCCCACTCGGTACTCCCCTTTGCCTCTAAGAGGATACTCCTCACCCACTCACTCACCTTACTGCCCTGACATTCCCCTACACTGGAGCTTCGAGCCTCCACAGGACCAAGGGTCTCCCCTCCCATTGATGTCAAATAAGGCAGTCCTCTGCTACATATGTATCTGGTGCCATGGGTCCATCCATGAATACTCTTTGATTGGTGCTTTAGTCCCTGGAAGCTCTGGATAGTTTGGTTAGTTGACTTTACAACTGGAATTGTTTTTTTTTTTCTCTTTGAAATGATGTACATAATCAGCTGAGAGAGAGAAAGAGTACATAATTTATATAGGCATAAAATATTTCTAATATGACTTTGGTATGATGCAGGAATATTGAAGGAATAATCAACGTATGATTGCATAACAAACAGTGAACATCAAACATTTCTAAAATTAGCTTTATCAAATTACATAAAGCCTGTATCTTTTCAGGTTTGTATACTCCAGCATTTATTTGTTATTTTTATTTCTTTTTGTATTTTTCTTAAATGGTCTTAAATACGCATGTTTATGGGGTATTGTGATATTCTGACACTCTACCACACAATAGAACACTAGAACTTTACCTCCTGTCTAACTGTAACACAATTTTGTAATCAACATATTAAAAAGTGTATAATGAGACTAGGGAGGGCATTCTCAATTGATCATTTAACTTTGTGTATGTAAGAGAGAGAGAGAGAAAGAGAGAGGGGGAGAGAGAGAGAAAGAAGAGAGGAGAAATAGAGAAAATAAGGAACAAGAGTTATTTGGGTAGGGAGGTAGATAGGACCGAGGAAGAATTGTCAGAGGAAAAATCGTGGTCAAAACATACAATACGAAATCCTTTAGTAAAAGTGTAAAAAAAAAAAAAACCCTTTTAAATGAATTTTTTAAAAAACTTTTAAAAATTCTTTTAGATATCATGTGCACACAATTTATTTACATATTTATGTGCATACATAAAAGAGCTTTCATTTAATATAAAGCTGCAAAAAATCTTGATTGAATTTAGCTCTTCTAGAGAAAAACTAAGTCTAGTTTCTTCTGCCCCCAACTTAGTCATTCCTCATTGCCAGATGTCAGTTACTCCAAGCAATAGAAAAAGATTTATGCATTGACAAGTGGAGAGGTGAAGCACTAGTTAAAAGAGCAGTGTAAATGATACTCCTGATCCCAGCAGGAGTTATAGGCTTACATTAAAATACAGGAGAGCAGAGTTTCCCCTGTCAATAACTGTAAATTATATGACATAGTATTTTATCCTTTTTTTTTTCTTTTCCTTACATCTATGGATACCTTACTTCAACGGTAAGATCAGTCCCTCCAGTGCAAAGACAGGATGGATAGAATATAGATAAGACATTTGGATTTGGTGAGCTCTTGAGAGTTTCTTTGAATGAATTGGAATTGTCATATTAAACTATTAAACTGTACATACAATGCACAATCATATCATGCCTTCCTCTCCCACCTCAATGTGACAATTCTTTAAAAGACAAAAGTTTTAAGGTTCTGAAAATATCACTTGGCTTAGAGCATCCACCATTCATTTGGCTTCCATGAACATGTATATTCTATAACTTGTATGTATTCATCTATGTATACTAGAAAGAAAAACTTACATAAGATGTAAAAAGAAATGATAACATTTTAAGAATAAATCTTTAAAAGATCCTTTTAAAGGCCCAAGCACAATGTAGATATTTGGTAACATTCAAAAATTTTCTTAAGAAGCATCTTTATATTTACTTAGAAATCAAATTAAACACTTACTAGAGAAATTTGTAGTTAAAGAAGAATTCAAAACTTAAGAATAAAATGTTTTGCAGTTATAATTAGCGGTTAGTTTATCTAAAATAGAAAGCACAAGAGGATATTCATGACACCAGAAGAATGGACATTGTGATGTTATATTGTCTCATTTTAATGACCACTGAAGCCAAAACATTAGCTTCTTTTCAGTATTTCCAATATATTCTACATTTTTTCTAGGCAAAACACAGAAACAAAAAAATGTTTAGTGCTTTAAATTTTGAGATCTCACAAATAATAACAAATATTGCCCCTTTCTTGAACCTTACTATGATTCAATAAAAGTATTCTAGAAAATGATTAAAATTTCACTTTTATTTTTCTATTTGAATTTATATATGCTTTTTCCCTTTAAAAATTTCTGACCAATTAGCATTTAGGCCATGATACTTGAGAAAAATATAGAAAGCCTTATCAAGTCTTATTAAACTGCTTTGGAAGGAAACTTTGGAATTTTACAGATATCCTAACCTGTTATATTGTGTGTCTGATTTCACTTTCTACATACTTTCCAAACATAGAGCATCTTTATTATTTAACTTTATGATTAAATACTTAACTTTGTCAGTACTATCACTTCATCTTCACTGTTTTCACTTTTACTCTTAGCAAGGTAAGGTGTCATAAAATGATTATTTTACATTTCCAGTGCATCATTGGATTCTTATACATGAAATAAAAGTTTCATTTATTGCCTCAACTCTATGAAAGTAAAGCAAGTCATTTCTCAGATCTACATACTGATGGTATTTAATATGCTAAGGGTCAATTTACAAAGCTCTTCTTCAGTCCGTTTATTCTTGTCCCTTAATTACTTGTGCCTGAACACTGGAGGATTCGATGCCTAACATTTGTAGGAAGTTTTAGTTCAGCACTGATAAACAGCATCCTGTAGGGATGCATATCTTAAATGTCAATTATAATATCAGTGAACTAGGTTCTTCTTTAGGGTGAAAAATATGGCCTGGGGTAGAAGGATGTTGAGGAAGGGAGGCAATTTCCCTATCTCATTTCATGCTTATATTCATAAGACTTTTTTCCATAAAAACTTATTTGATTCAGCTCTTCAGGCTGACTAAAGATGAACAATATTCATACATATTTTGAAGAAATGGAAGTTTTGAATACAGCATGGTCTATATGGAAACAGTATCCCCAGTTAGTAGATTTTTGCACAAAACAGTTTGAAAACTTTATATATAATGGATATTTTAGAAATTAATTTTGACATAAGAGACTGATGGCATATTTATGTTTTGCTATACAAAAGAAACTAACAAATAAACATTTTGACATTCTTTTTTATACACATATTTCTATTTATTACGATTGAAAGCAACTTGAATATTAATGAGATAGTTTTTTAATATAAAGAATTAAATCGGGTGCCCTGGGGGGATAAAATCTAGAGTGTTAAAAAATAAATAATTTTTAAAAAGAATTAAATCTTGAAGAATATTTGACACTGTTGGATTAGGGAAACTTCATTAGCTTTCAGGTAATCTCCCTGTCAAGGTTCTATGCCCCAGTGTAAGCGAATGCCAGGGCCAGGAAGAGGGAGAGGGTGGCTTCGTGAGCAGGGAGACGGGGGAGGGGAAAATGGGAAAGAAGATATCATATGACACGCGATATTTTGACATTCTTGCCACAACTGTGGTTTCATATACCAGGGCCTTGAGAAGGAGAAAGCAGCATATAGAGGCTGTTCTTTCTCAAACCAACACAAACCAGCAACGCAGCTTGACCACCCTTTCCCTTCCTCCTGCATATCCTATCATCCTAGTTGCTTATCTCTAAAACTCGAGGCATTTTTGCTTTTCTCTATCTCATAGACTCCACATGTAATCTTTGATGAGCCTACCTTTGTGGTATATAGACCTGCTCACCATTCATACCATGGGGACTTCTACTGTTTTAAACTGTGGGCTTGCACATCTTCTATATGAAATTATAAACAAGATTTCTCCCAACTCAACTCCTTCTGCCAACTGCTTCTTCCTGGGCACCACCCATCCAGATCCCTTCTTAAACAGTGACCAAGTATTCCTATACCTCCCTACCTAAAACAGCTAGGAGCTCTCAGAGAAATGGTTGATTCCATACGTGAAGCAGGGAATGTCTAAAATGATCACTAAATACTCCATTATTCTAAAGCCAGAAAGCATTAACTGAGTAATGGATAGAGTACATAGATTGAAAGAGTTCATGTTGAGCAAAATTAAAGTAACATAAGAAAATTACATATTAATAATAATGAGAAACAAAGTGGCAATAGTAAGATTAACATCAACATGAAAATATATTTTAAATCCATAATGAATCTAAACACCTGCCAATGAAGATAACATGAGAGAGAACTCACATCTCTCTTAAGTATTAATTGAAAGTGTATTTATTATGTCTTATTAATCTTATCAATATTTAACATGGTAAGAATCACACAAATAACTAGGTAAGATAAACTAGGTAAGAACCATTCAACCAAGTAAACAACTAGGTGAGGTAAAATATTCACATGGACTTTAAGTTTTACTGTGTAGATTAGGAATTAGCAATAAAGGGAAGAATTATTTAAAACAAAAATCTAATTAACAATTATCTACTTGTGAACCTTAATGTCAATCAGTGTCTAGTGATGTAATACTAGCAAGTGCACTACACTGGTTGGTTTTCTTGTCACCTTAGGAAACAGTTGAGGAGCTGTGAAAATAAAACTGATCTGTGGCCATGCCTGTGAGAGATTGTTCTGATTGTTGATAGAAAGTAAACAAATAATTAATTGATGAATAAGATTATGTAGGGAAAGAACTTCATAAAGTCAGGATCTACAAAAAGAAGAAGGAGTGGGGAAGGAAGAAGAGGAAAAGGAAGAAAGAAGAAAGAGGAGAAGGGGAAGGGGAGGGGAAGAGGAAGAAGGATTGGATTGTGATTGGAAAATAGGTGCACTGTTGCTGAAAAACATTCCCATGTCAATGTGCAATGTTAGAAAATGTTTACATTCATACCTAATTCAATATAATTAAATGTTATTTATGTAATATGCCCTGAAATTCATGTAATGAGTAGTGATATTGAATACTAATATACTAATATAGTCTGACCTAGTATATTACATACAATTATATACTTGTAAAACAGAAGTCATGTCATTCATTTGTTAAAAACTCTCCAGAGGAGCTCCCCCTCAAAAATAAGGTCTGAGTAACCTTTGTGTTGGGTGCTCATCATAGGTTAGAGATGCTGGTGAGACAGTAAAGGGAGAGACTTCTTGGAGAACAACAAGGGAATCCTGGACTGATGGTGGTTATTTTTATTTATTTGTTACCAGACTTAAATCTCAAACAATTTTATATGACAAGTAGTAATATAAAGCAAACATATGTGAAGTCTCTTGTCCTTTTGTTTTGTTAATGACTGTGGTTACATAATATGAAAGCCAAAGTATCTATATGAGCACATTTCACTCAGACATTGTTAGAATTTTGTTCTTTATCTCTGGTCCATATAATAAAGTAAGATAAGGTAATATTTTCTTATGTGATTATTTTCTGTAGTTCACTGTCTCAAGATTCATCTATAATATTACAATTGGTTTTTTTTTTCTTTTTTTTTTTTTTTGATTTTTCGAGACAGGGTTTCTCTCTGTAGCCCTGGCTGTCCTGGAACTCACTCTGTAGACCAGGCTGGCCATGAACTCAGAAATCCACTTGCCTCTGCCTCCCAAGTGGATTCTCTATAATTAAGGTTGAATAATATTCTATTATTATATGTAGGTATATATAATAACAGGTTTTTATTATTTAGATTCTCCATGTTGTCTTCAATTATGGCTATACTTATATCTATATTCTTTTCAATGGTGTATTTCTGGACCTTCACTAAAATCCTTATATCTTGTCTGTTTGATAGTACCATCATAACAGTTATAAAGTAAAAGCTCCATGTGATTTACATTTATAGAGAATTTCATATATGTGCTGGATATTTTTATGTTTTCACTGGTTGATGTTATTCATGTGCTTTGCCCTTTTAAATTGGGCTTAGTTGTTTAAATTGTAACTGATAATTAAAGATTGTGAGCATTGGTCTTCGTCGATATACGCAATTTGTCTATGTGATATTTTTTCCAGTGCACAAGTGAGTTTTTTTTTTTTCAATTTGTTGATCATGTTTTTCTTTGCCGTACAAAAGATTTCTAGTGAATTTAATTGAATCGGAGCTCTGAAAGGAATAGATAAATACGTAGACATTGTAGTTCAGCTTATGGCTGTAGGGATCACTGACGGGACATATTTATTTCTTCTTCGTTTGCCTTTTTCCATCACTCACAGCGGAGTGATGCGCACTGTTGCCATCGCAGGCCCCTTCATGAAAGGCAGATGCCTCCCACCGTTTCCAGTCTGAGCCTTAGCCCAGCCCCAGCTTCCTTCAGTCTTTGAGGCTTTCCTGCTATTGCCCAATGCCTTGCAGTTACTAAGGTGTCCTGCTGACCTTCCTAATCTCTGTGCTTCCTTCTCTACAGTTATAGTCCAACAAAGGATATTATGCTGGTGAGCTTCCTGTTATCATGACATTTAATTGTCAGCAAAGTTTACTGCTGCAAACTGTGATGGCAAGGGAGGCTGGCTACAGTGTTCGCCATCAGACCCACTCCAAAAGCAAGCACAGGGTAATTCTTTTTGAAGGTTGAAGCACTTGGAAAGATGATTTCACTTAGTACACTTTTAGACTTACTTTAACACTGGTATACCATCTGTCCTTGCAATATTTGAAAATATGATTCACAGCTCAACTCTCTTTGTACCTATAGAATATTTTGTTTTATTCAAATACTAATCTCTTGCCTTGTCCTTGCCTTTGGATACTTCAACTTTCAGTTAAAAACAATCTGTAGAGATTGTGGAACTTTATGTCCTGAACTGAAAATACACTCTTCCCTGCTCTTCTTTATGGTTTCCCTTTGTATACAGGGTAGTATTTTAAACTTTTTCTTTTAAACTTCGGAGGTTGTTCTGTTGATTAATCTTTTATTTTGTTCTGCACTGCATCCTGACATCTGTACTGCCATTAGGTGTGTATATGGTGTATACTCAAATATGTGATTTATACATAAATAGATATTTGAAAAGTTATTTCCTCATGTTAAAATAGTATATTCTGCATATACCTGTTGATACAAATAAAAAGTAATGACACATATCAGCCAATGACTCACTCATATCTCTTAGAGAAATGTGTTTTATTGTTTTTATTGTTAAAAAGCTGTCAGTAATTTTATATTTTCCTATACTCCTATAGAAAGATATATTGTCTTTAACTAGTAAATACACCGGAACCAACACATACAGACAAACATGGACATTCATTGTAACATCATGAATACTCTGTTGATATTATGTGATTTGTTTACTAAATATATGCTAAGTGATAACACTTTGAATATGTGTTATGCAAAATATAGTTTTAATTTTTTGTTGGAAAGATTCAATCACGGTAACTAATCTGAAAATTGAGTTTTCAGTTTACAACATATGGCTCATATGGTTATGGAAGAGAATTTTAACTGTCCCCAATACCTGCAATAGTGTCTGCACTAATTACAGCCAGATTACTTCAGTTAGTTGAGCTGAGACAGAGTATTAGTTTCCCAGGGATGCTGATAAATTTTGCCAGTGTTTTAGAGTTTAGACATTTAAAATTAAAGTTCAAGAGTTCAGGGATTCTCTGAAGTTATTAAAAGTCTTTGATTGCCTCTTCCTACCCAACTGTGATTACTGGCACTCCTTAGAGTTTTTTAACTTCTATACAAACATCATAGTTTTATTTGTCGTTCTTTCTTCCTAGTGTGTAGCAATGGACATGACCATGCTATAAAAACACCAATCTAATCTGGCATGAGCCTAAGCTAACCTAACTAGCATAACCTAACACGACCTAAACATATCACACTGGCAAATACCATTGCCAAATAAAGTTACATTTTAAGTTATGTTTAGGTATGTAGTGAGGGAACATTACTTAGCTTAATCACATCTATTTTATGACTCCCAAATGCTCATATGTACCACTTGCAAGAGATGTCAACACTTAACCTTTATTGATTTGCATGGTATCAACCAAGATAGCCAAATAGCTTATGATTTAAATCACCTGTGGATGAGTTTCGGGGGAAATTTCTCTTTAAATCTAGATCTTGAATTAAGTAGATCTATTGTTTTTCTTCTCAATACTCAACTGGGACAGCCCTAGGGTAAGGCAATCCCATTCTCCTGGAGAGAAAATAGAAGGAATATAGGGCCTATTTTCCCTAAGAAATCCGAACTCCAGCAGAGGAATACTGTAGTGGTTCAAAGTCTGAAAATAATGCTCTCCAAGCCAAGCATTCTAGGTTAACCATACCAGTGCACAGAGACCTGTTCAACTATGCTACAACTACTTCACCCTCCCACTACTCCTTAGTAAAATCTTTTTCATTTCAGTGCAAGTGTAATTGTTACCAGTTTGAAGCAGATAAGATCCCATTGACATAGCTCTTTCATACACACTTGTTCTGGTTTTGCTTTTTAAGAGTATCAATGCTAAATTGAGAATTAACAGTCAACTACATAGTATTGATATATTTATAAATCAGGGAACTTTGATGACTCAGTAGGTTTTAACTGAAAGAATTCACATTTTTGCTTACAAATGTTTTGAATAATATCTTGATATTATTGTATCACAAACACACAATACCACAATATTGCACAAACAGTGCAATATTTCTTAAATATCACATCGATCATTGTAGATGACTTGAATACGTCCCTTATATTTTAACTTCCTTTCAAAAATCTCCATGACTTCTTGTTTTGTTACTTTTCTGGCTACAAAGAAATTGTTATATTAAAAAAAAGCCATTGAAAAGAAACTAATTCATAAACAAGAAGGGATATATGAATAATGAAAAACAATTATTCAAGTACAACCTACTCTTCTTGAAATTGACTTCATGCTCTGAAATACATCATTTTTAGAAATAGAGATTTACCCATTTCACAATCATGTAGCTGAGATTGTTGGAAGTAAAAGATTTATAAGAAAGTATGAAAACAGCATCTCCTTTTTAAAATGAGAATATCTAATGCTTCCTACAATCTCTTGTATCTCTGTGGGTCTGTTTGATTCTTAGAGGTAGTGTACAGCATAGAATCAATGTGCTTTGTAAAGCAAAAGTGCTTCAATAAGACAAAAAGGTAATGGAAGGTGAGTGAAAATAAATTCAGTAAGCAAAATAATTGTTTTGCCAAAGTCTATATTTAAAAAAATGTATAGTATAGGGGTTTGTTCTTATTGTGTTTGTTTGTTTGTTTGTTTTTGGAAGGGAAACTGGGAAAGGAGAAATTTACATGTAAATAAAGAAAATACCTAATTTTAAAAAAGTATAATAAATCAGGATAGAAACATCAAAAAAATTCAATTGGTAAGCATCCTTATAACTTTTGCTTATTTGACTTGGAAATGAATGAATGTTGTCTCAAAGCATATAATTAATTATCCCTGGTTATTTTACACTGTGGCTAATGTAGATGTTACTCTCTCCGGCAGACAAGGAGAAACTTGATTTATTTAGTCTGGTGTCCTATTCTCATTAGGGAAGAAATGGTTTGACACCTCCTGAC
Organism: Montemys delectorum; assembly: GCA_019843815.1. Lineage (NCBI taxonomy): Eukaryota > Metazoa > Chordata > Mammalia > Rodentia > Muridae > Montemys > Montemys delectorum. The sequence continues at coordinate 10,667 of JADRCD010189896.1, forward strand.
TGACACTTAACAAGTCACAGCTTGTCTCTAGAACACAGGCAAGCTGAATAGGAAAGAAGGAAAGGCCATCGTGTCGTGGGAGAAGACTGGGAGGGATGTGGAACTGGTTGGCAGATCAGCGTTTTCAGAATAATATTAAAAAGCATGCCTCATGTACCCATCATTGTTCGCTTTTAGTGCAATTTTCTGTTTTTGTTATCCCTTTGTTTGGAGAAAAGGATCTCCCTACATAGACCATGGTCTCTATCTGAACATGGTTGTAATATATAAATTAAACACCTAATCTATAAATGTTTGTGAATAGGGACAAAGCATGATTTCAGACTCCACTAGGATGCGTGCAGTTTTTCGGATCATTCTGATTTGAAGCTCAAAAGCAGAATACTGAAAACACTATGATAGCATTTTGCTTACCACATCTGGCTCCATTAGACTGCACACAAGTTCCTCTGTTTATTTTAACTAGTGGGAAGTTCTCTGCTATAGTCTCTTTAACTTTCAGTCAAGTTCATCAAATCGCTACAGTGCTGGAAAGATCAATGGCATCCCCAAATGTTGGGATGTGATTGTTGGGGCAAGTTAGGATGGATTGCGAAGTTAATTGGTTGTATTGGCTATTGTGTCCACATTTGTTTTGTTTTGCTTTTGTTTTTTTTTTCCTGATGCATTCATTTATGTGACAGAAGATATAATTCACTTGTTCCAGGCACACAAGTCTCTATCATGGGTTGGTGTTAGAGAAAGATTTTAAAAATCACAACTATGACACCTATAACTCTAAACCAAATCAATTCAAAGGGGTCCCTTGTTGGTAAACCATTTCCATTTTGGAAATGTGTGATTGCCTTTCACTATTCCTGAGATAAACTGAATTCTGGTCTTGGGGATAGTGTTTATTGTATCAAATGAAAGAATAGAGGGTTGGGGTCAGTGAACCTTAAGGAGTTTAGAGAGTCCCTAAATTAAAAAAAAATCAACTTGTTTCTATAAATTCCCCCTTTCCTTTCGTTTTCCTTTGTCTTTTCTTAATTTCTTCGTGTGTGTGGTCTATCTAGATTTTCTCTGCTACTTTTTAAGTTTATAAAATTTTAAAGATTGTTACAATTTTTAATTGGTAAAATTAAATGTATTTTCTACATTGTAGTTGATTAGACTATTACAAGCTATTTCTATGATGCATTAAAAAAGAAAACTTTATGCTGATTTTTCATCAAAAGTAATCTCTCAATACTTTTAGCACTTTAGCTACAGCAATAAATCATCTGGTGTATTAGAAGTTTACAATGTTCCTTGAAAAAAGGGGAAATTTATTATTAGCTTTTATAAACTCCATTATTTTCACAAAGTGCTATTAAATAATTTTACAAGATTTTTTTCACCTTCCCATGTGGTGGTAAGCAATGTAATTCTTCCAATATTCAAGTTAGAAAAAAAGAAAACCAAGGTGAGGTCAGAGCAAGAATGTTTTGCCTCCACAACGCGTTATAGGAGAAACCCATGAGCACCAGACTCTTTTATAAATAACATGGGCTTTTAAGATGAGGATCTACTGTTTCTATTGTTGTAAACGTCATATTCTAATTAAAGGAGGGCTTTTGTGAATCTACCAGATTCAATACTAAAAGTCCCTTAAGTACTTAAATTATCATGTGCTAGATCCAGTATTAAATGCCTTTCACAGGGTTCCTTATTCCACAAAGCAATACTATGAGAAGATTTATTTTATTCATTTTACAAAGAAAACTCAAGGCACAGAGAATGCATATGATATAACCATAGAAAACACTAGAGAGTGTTAATTTGGAGCCTTTGTTTCCCTGGTGTCATATGGGAATACATCAGAGTTACATATGCTTGGCTGTCACCTTCCACTCCCTGAGACATTCAAAACATATGGCCAGGCAGTATGTATTTTAACACATGATCTTTGTATGCTGCCATCTAAGAACTACTGCCAGTGACAGAGAGTAGGAGATCCTGGGAGATACAAGGAGTGAGATCACTTCTAGTCACTGGCTCAGCATCTTCTCTACATCGGAGCATGCCTTCTGAGGGTCTAATTAAGGACCTGAAAGACAGATTTTGTTACCCAGAGAAAGTGGGAGTTCCACTTCTTCTTAAACTGAGTTCAGCTTCTAGTTTTTTGGGCACTATATTTTATGGTCATGGCAATGAAGGAGAGGGTGAAAAATGAAGTGAATGAGGGTAGCATTTATCCTCATTCCTGTCCTGCCAAGATTTCAGATACATAATATATCAAACCACTATGGGATTACAGAATGTTTTGCTGCTAATGATATGCCGATGGCATTACAATAAAGCAGAGAATGATTTGAAATCACCTTTTTTTTTCTTTTTTTTTATTAGATATTTTCTTTATTTACATGTAAATTTATCCTTTCCCAGTTTCCTCTCCAAAAACAAACAAACAAACAAACAAACAAACAAAAACAACAAGAACAAACCCCTATTGCCTCCCCCCTCTCCATGCCTGCCACCCCACCCTCTCCCACTTATTGGCCCTGGCACTCCCCCACACTGGGGCACAAAAGCCTCGCAAGGGTAAGGTCTCTCCTCCTAATGATGAAAGACACTCTCAATAGGACAAAACGGCAACCAACAAATTGGGAAAAGATCTTTACCAACCCTATATCTGATAGAGGGCTAATATCCAATGTATACAAAGAGCTCAAGAAGTTAGACTCCAGAGAACCAAATAACCCTATTAAAAAACGGGGTGCAAAGCTAAACAAAGAATTCTCTACTGATGAACACCAAATGGCTGAGAAGCACCTAAAATGTTCAACATTCTTAGTCATCAGGGAAATGCAAATCAAAACAACTCTGAGATTCCACCTCACATCAGTCAGATTGAAATCACCTTTGTGGGAGATTTGTCTTCTAAATAGTTTGGGGTTATCTCAATTATCACTGAATATTCAAACAGCTGCCATAATGTCTTGAAACTCTGCTGTGGCAACAGCCTTCAGTTACTATGTGGTTTTTTTTTATCCCCTGTAATTTTGTCTGCCTCATGGCTGTGGATGTAAAACATCCATACTAAACATACACTCATCAGGTTAGAGTCATCAGACTCTTATCTATCAAGTGGATGATTTAAAGTCATCAGCATTTCCCGACGTGTATGCTGGATTCTGGGGTGTGACTGCCAATTAATAGAAACTTGTTTGATAGTGCTGTCAGGAGGAACTTCATTAATTGGTTGGATTCAAGCATTCTCTTGCTTCCTATCAGTAAGTGGCCGATAAGTGAAATGTAATAATTATTGTTGCTAATGAGATTGTTATCCATCATTTTCAGTACCAGTCATGATTTGACTTGTGCAGGATTAGATTGTAAATTTACCTAAGATCTTATTCTTAGAAATTCATTGCCAATCTCCTGATACCTACTCACTTGTATTTGTGTGGTTCAGAACAGCTGTTGATTCACCTGTTCTTAAAAGTCATAATATTAACCATGGATAAAACTTCTCTGGCACTATAGTCAATGTGATAATCATGTCTGTCTGAGTTCCTTAAGAAGAGATAAAATAATGCATTAAATTATCACTTTGAGAATGAATTCAGCATGATATAAGCATTTAACTATCTACCCTTCTTGTTAGAAGTCTTTTAAGTTAAGTGAACAAAACTGAGAATATACATGTGGCCAAATTATATTTGTTTAACATTGTTTTAAGATTTTTGTCAACTCTCAACTACTATTTCTGAAAAAAGATTTCTTGAATGCCATTGTTTTAGGTTCTTTTTCACAAAACTTATGTGCTAATTGAAAGTTAGAAATAATGTCTCAGGCCTTGACATAGTTCAGTATATCAATAATATTTTCCCTTGTTGATTGAGTAAAAAAAAGTAATGGAAAAAGTTAGGTCCTCCCTCTATATTTTCTAGCTATTACGCAAATAAAATGTACATCATATTTATTTCATAATTCTTACTCGTTGATATCTATACAGGTAAAGAACAAAACACAAACAAAACAAAAAAAACCACCATCACCATCACCACACACAATAACAAAAATCCATGTATTTTCTTTATTTTTAAGGATAAATTTAAGTCTCACAACAGTGAGAAAGTTTTACTGTTAACTCATCCTGACACCTTTGGTTTCTCCAAGTGGGCATAAGTTAAGTTAAAGAAAAAAAATGCATAGTTAATAGTAGTAACCCCATGTGGTGTTCTACAGACCTCTACAGAAAGACTTATTCCTCATGTCATGCAACAAAGAGAGCTATATTCTTGAACAATTTTTGTAGTAAATAATTCCTTCTTAATTTTATTATGATGAAATGCTACAAAGTATCATTTTATCTCTAGTAGGAATCCAGATACATGTGCAATCTTAGCAGCACCTTTTCTTCAGTGTTAATTAATGTGATTATTTGAAAAAAAAATGCTTCAGATCTCTGAATTTATGATCTAATCTTTTTGTCAGCTGGTAACATAGTTAAGCAAACTGTATTCTGTTTTATTTTCTTCCATGTCCCTTCATTCATCTTGATAGATGATAGTTGACTGCACCAGGTTTAAATAAAAGAAAGAAAAAGAAAAACAGAAAGAGAAGGAGATAGGGGGAAAGGAGGAAAGGAAAATGAGGAAGCAGCCAAAATAAATGAAAAACAGAGCAGCAGAAAAATGATAAACTGCCAGAAATAATACAATGAAAGAAAAGCCATTGAGTGAGTTTTGTTGTACTTAGTATTAAGAATTTCATGTACTATCTTTCAAAATAAAATTTCTATGGTCTTAGTGAAAACAAAAATAAAATATTTAATCACTCATCTGGTTTAGCTAATGTACCTCACATCTGTGGTTCTATTGATAAACCATACAAAATATCATGACCTTTAACCCAAGACTCATTGTTACAAGTTAAAAAAAAAATGTCTGAATTCTCCTGGTTGGAAGCATCAAGTAATATCTGTTAACATCTGCTAAAATAAATGAGAAATATGTGGAAGAGTGCTTGCCTAACATGCAGTAAAGCCTGGAATCTGTACCTAGGACCATAAAATAAATACATTAAGTTTTAAAAGTAACAGGAAGCCACACACCATGCCAGGCTGGCAATTGTGCAGAATGTGATGTTAAGCAAATGAATCTCTATCATTTTTCTAGTTGTATGTGGGACTAACACATCAAACACATTAAAATCTAACAGGTCTTGGCTTGCATATCTGATCAATATTTGTATTTACTGAGTTGCCCTTGGTCAAAGCTCGTATTATTCAGGCTGCTTCATGTTTAAAGGTAACCATGGGATACTTGGAAATTGGAGCACTCTTAAGGGAATGGAGGAACTTGCTTTTTATAACTTGGAGTCACAAAGAGGTTTTTAAGTAAACATGCAAATCTGGGAGGTATTTTATAGAATTAATGTCCTCTGATGGTCACTATAAAAGTTCTAACTTCCAAATTATTCCCATCTCTGTCCTGAAATACAGTCGAGCTTTATTACTCCTCATGAAGCCATAGTCTCTATGATCTGGGTTATGCATTCATTAAAGGAAGTGGGTGTTTTATTTATCCAGCTAGTCATTTATAGATCCAAAATACATGGTTTCACGGTTGGATAAATTTCCAAGTAATTTGTTCATGTTTGTAAATACTGGGAGCCAAAAGATTTGGTTCTTCATTCCAACTCTTCTAGCCCTACCCAAGGTCTTTTAAAGATATTACTTTATCTTCGGAAGCCTCTCTGTTTTCTTTGTTAATTGAAGATACCAATCATATAAATACCAAACAAAGGTTCAACTGAGCTAAAATGAGTGACAGAAGTCTAGGACTGACACAGGGCTCATAGTACTTTCCTCTAAGCTATACATTTCTATGGCCCACCTAGTGCCACTCATATTAAATGAGACTTACTATTACCAATACCATAGACATATTCTTCTTCTTGCTCCTTCTCATCAAAAATTTATCACTGCCACTCTAATTGAGAAGACAGTTTTCATCAGCGCAAAAGATACAAATGTGTAGTGTACGATTAAAGCTAGAATATCAACAAATATATTCAGAGTTTGAAATGACTCTTGATGGCCAACAGGCAGTTGATAGCCATTATTTATGGTAAATATCATTTAAAACAATTCATATAAGTAATAAGGTGAAGTTCATGGAGGCACTGGTCACATTTTTTATTAAATTAAATTCATTGTTTTTCTCTCACTATATACGTATTCATTACCCACTACCTGTAAACCGTGTCATGATCATCACTCTCAAATACATGGCCTTCTGTATGCATTGTTGTTATAAATATACATACACACATATGTGCACACATACACACATACATACATATTTACACAAACAACAAATATATAAATACAACATACTGAGTCCGTTTAGTGTTGTTTGTATATTTTTTTTTAGGGCTCACATCTTAGCATAAAATCAGTAATTAGGAGTAATTTTCCTAGAGTAAACAAATTCTCCCTCTCTCAACAGCCATTATTACCTGGAGCTCCTCATCTAAGGGAGGGGGCCCTGTGAAATTTTGTCATTCTCATGGACATTAATTAGCATCATCATCATTTACATCATATTTAATTAGTCATATTGTTGAGATTTCATGCAATAGGTATATAACTTTTATTATTGTATGTTCCGTTCAAACAGCTTCTATAATAAATAATTGATTCCTTAATACTAAACTTTGTTATAACTCAAAAAAATCTTAAAAAAAATCCCAAAGAAAAATTGCCCCAAACTGAAATTTAAACAATTTTTAAACTTTTTAAATATAAGAAATGTTAAATTTTTATCTTTACATTAAACACAAATATTTGGTGCACTGTATGTTCTGTGTGCTACTTTAATGTTTGTCCATATGGCTTAAATCATATTATGCTTGTCTGTTCTCCCAAAACATTTTCCATTTCTTCATTCTGAATGCATCTGAGAGTCTCTTCTTTTGAGTTGTGAAGTACATTCCTGTTATCTGTAACCCTTGTGCTGTTAACTGGGGCACCAAAACCTCTCTGCCAATGAAGTGTAACTTAACCTTGTTCCAGCTACTCTTCAACACCCAAAAGAGTGATGTTTTCTTTTTGATACACATATTTTCTCTATAGATTAGTAACTGACACGAGCTCTAAGAATTGGGACCATTTGTACAAGGAAACCACTAAAAATAACATGGAATGTAAATACTGTGCCATTAAATAGGCAGCTACTTATGAGACTTGAAAGAAATGAAGTTAGTCTCTTGCTTGACGTTAGCTGCCGATGTGTATGGCACATGTCAGCAAGTGGAAGCAGTATGGCATATTGACTTCGGGGTCATAAGCAAATGTTAGGGAGAAGATGAATTCCTAAATATAGAATCCACAAAATAAATGCATCTTGTTTTTTATGCCTTATGTATTTGCTTTCATCTACACCTCCACTAACAGTGTTACTACTCCTTCTTCTGAGTCTTTTCAGAAGAAGGAGCAACTCTTCAAGGGAGACGGGTTTCATAATTAGGTCCAGACTGGTTGAGATTATAGGATTTGGTATTCCATTGAACACTAATGATGTGTTTTAAAGCATGTTTTCCTTTAAAACCCCTGAGAAGAAAAATCATCTAACTTTATCAGCTGGAGGTTCTACTATCTTGTTTTGTTTGAGTATTATGTAGTAGCTTATGAATACGGCAGGTACTTAGGCATTAACTGATTAGTTATTTCTGCTCCATACACAGGTAAATTTAGCGGGAGAAAAGTAAGGTCAACTACTTTCAATGGAATCACCAAACTCTACATCTAAGAACTTGCACTAAACTCTGAGATTTTTTTAATTGAATAAAGAAAATAGTACAGAATATGCTAGTTAGAAATCCATACTATCTATGAATTAGCAGAGAAGAGAATTCTATAGTGTAACCCGAAATTGCTTAGGTACTGGTTAAAGTCATTATATGTGTTTCAGCTATCCTTTTTATGTAGCTATTCAAATGTCTTTCTGGCACCTCCATGTAACAATATTGCCTGCAGTTCTGAAGACTGAACAATGATTTACAGTGATGACCATGGAAAGGCAGGCTAGATTATTTTAAAATAATAGAAGCCTATAAGAAAACAATATTTTCAAGACACTTATACCCAGGAGAAAAATAAAATGAATTATGATATAATCATCCCTCTTCCCATGCGGCAATCTGATTTCATGCTACCATGTTTTCGCTTGATGTGTGTCAGGAACTTTAAATTTACATCCTTTTTCTAGTTCTCTTGACATCTTGTGCTGTGGCCATTAATATCCATAGTCTTTTTTTTTGGGGGGGGGAGGGTTTCGAGACAGGGTTTCTCTGTGTAGCCCTGGCTGTCCTGGAACTCGCTCTGAGACCAGGCTGGCCTTGAACTCAGAAATCTGCCTGCCTCTGCCTCCCAAGTGCTGGGATTAAAGGCGTGCGCCACCACTGTCTGGCTCCATAGAGTCTTACTAAGGGTAAACCAGTAAGAGGAGTTATGCCTTATTAGGTCAAATAGTGAGTAAGTGATTCAATTAAAACTGTATTGTCTCCAGTTTATACATTTCCCCTTATATCAGCTTTATGTGAGTTAAAATAAAGTTCTTAACGTTGAGTCTGCCATCAGGATGTTTCCAAGGAGCAAGATCAGTTCTATGGATCCCTGGAGATATACATTATCCAAAAGTCACTGGGAGGCTATGTTCAAGAGACCAGCAGCTGGGCTGCTTTGTCTGGTCTCAATGGGAGAGGAAGTACCTACCCTCAAAGAGACTTAAGGTGCCAGGGTTGGGGATACCCAGAAGGGCCCCAGAGGAGAAAAGAAGAAGGGATGAGGACAGGATTATTGCAGGGGGTGACCAGGAGGTAGGCAGTGAAAAGGATGTAAAGTGAATGCATAGAAAAAATAAATTTTGAAAAACAAACCAGCAGAGAAGAAGGGAGTTGTTCCCCTGTGCTGTGCTCTTCCCTAACAGTAAACTTCCTCATGATAGAAAAGAGCAGCTTTTGTCCTGTGAGAGGACACTTTATCTTCAGTGTTTGTACAGTGGGAAAGGGAGGACTAGTAGTCACCGTAATGCAGTTTTTCACTTGGGAGAATGTCAAGCTTTCATATATAAAATGCAAGTTGAAAGTTCTTGTCACTGTTAGATTCATGGAGCTCAAAGGAGACAAAATAAGTGAAAATTACTTTGAAATGCAACTTCTCAACTGATTACCAACATGGTCGTTTTTATCAACGTTTTCTCTGTTGTCAGTTTTTCTCAAGAATATGTTAAAATCTTCAAGGTTTTGTCCCCAAATCTTCAAGTAGACATGATAAAACATTCCACTTGTGTACCTAACATTTCCATACTTTTAAGTGTTTGGAATCTGTATCGTTGAATAACATGTTCCGATTTGTATTCTGAAAGTTGTGAACTTTGCTGAAAAGGGCTTCTACGATAACGAGTTGAGCAAGTCTCTCCTGCCCATTAAAATTAGTGTGTGACAGTGAAATAGAAGACGAGGATTATTCCTAGCCTAGAAGAAACACTCATGAGTCTGTTAGAAGGAATCTGAACTTGAACTCTTAGGGTGAGTAACCCCCAGTGGGTCCTAGAACAGGGTAGGAAAGAAAGAAAGCATTAAAAAAATTCAAGATGCCCACAAATGTGCAGCCCCCAAAAACCTCTCAAATGGCTGTGTTTTCATTTGTAAAACAGGTATCCAAATGTTTGCGAACTTTCTACACGTGCTCTCAAACTGCAGCTAGGAAATCTCTACTCCAGGGCCTGCTGTGACTGCTTATCAGTGAGAGAGATATTTTTGAGGACCATGTAAAGAAGGAAAAAGGTTTCCAGCACCCTTTCCTGTTGTATTCCCCCCCAGTAAAACACTGTTGTGCCTTCAGAGTCTCTCCCTGGGTGCTTAACTTATTGAGCAGCCTGTCTGTTAGCATCTACCTAAACTGCATACATTCTGATCGAGTAGGATAAAATGCTTAAATGGATGAGTGAATCTGAGGAGAGTTTTTCTACTGTGTTCCTATAAAAAAAAAATTCTGATACTACAAGATTATTTGCTCTCTTCTGTATTTAATACTTTGATTTTAAAATGTGCATGAACATGAAGAACCCAGGAGTCAAAAGTACCACACAATGATAGTAGTGTTGCCCTTCTCCTTAGATGCTATCTGAAGGAAAACGTATATCGGGCTTGGCTGAATGAGAGAGTTTTTCCCAGCAGGCTTTCCTTACTCATGAGAAAGATTTATGATTCTAATCGAACTTGCCTCTCAGGAAGCCCAAGTTCCCACAGAATACAGGAAATGATACATTTTTCCTACAGCTCTAAAGGACACATTATGTATTAAAGAGGATAACTAAAAGTCACTCCATTTTGAAGCTATCCAGCTGCACTATTAGCCTAAAGAGATCTTAGAACTTTTACACTTTCAAGGTTTTTTATGTATCAATTTAACACTTTTGAGCAAAGATCTCATCTTATGAAGCTTAGGATTCCTCTTACACATATGAAACGCAAGAACTTGCCAGATTGGACACCTCCTCCAGCGAAAAAATAAGACAAATGCGTGAAGAGCCACCAAAATTCACAGGATGAATTGCCCCCTGCTGGATAATCTACTGACAGCTTTGCATCCAGCAAGTGGTCCTATTGGAGGATAATCTCAAAATGCAGCTTCTGTAACAATAGCGGGATGATTTCTTATAATCGATGCCTCTCTCCTTTCCAGTAATACTGTATTAAACACGTTTCACTTCAGAATTTTCAAGTGAAATAATTACACGTACATTTAAAGGAGGAGCGATATCCAACTATATATTGAACTATATAAGGTAATAAACTGAATGGAATGAATCTTCACGCTTTTGAATACATGTGTGGTCAAAACTATAATGGGCATATCATTTATTCAAATATTATTATATCTATATATTAATCAATTATATAGTTGAATAATTGATTAGATATGTTAAAATTTTTAAATCTAAATTAGCATTGGCAGTCGGGAAGTCAGCACATATATAAATTTCCACCATGAAAGTTAGTTGAGAACCACATGGTAGAACTTTCCTGAATCACCAAATAAAACTTATACTTTTAATAAAGCATGTATTTTTATTTCTGCGTTCTGAAACATGTTACTAGGGATGTGGATATGGCACACCACAGAATGCATCCATTTTTATAGTTTTACAAACTCGAAACCACCCATTTCTAAGGAGAAGAATGATTTCAGCGTGTAGTCTTCTTTGTTGTCAAAATACGATGCCCAGCGTTCTGTGGCTTTTACTCTAAAATTTCCTAAGCCTTTATTCTGCACACCATTCATTTTCATTTTTATAAAAATTCCCAGCGCATTAGCTAATACAATTTAAAGCATGTTTTTTTTTTCTCCTTTTAAAGAATCTTTTACACAATGATTCTCTATTGGACCCTCCCTGGATGCTGAATATAGTTTCAATGGGATGTTTAACTCTTACACCTCATACCACGGCCAGGACTCTGGCTACAGCTGCTCTTCTGAAAAGGTTCATGAGGTTTGTCTCAAATATATTTTAGTTTTGACAACGAGCTTTGCTTTTACAAGCTTTATGATGGGTTTATACTTTTTACAAGATGCCGTTCTAAAGACATGCATAATTCCCCAGCAGTCCTTTAAAATGGAGTCAAAATGCTTTCCCTTTGGTTGGACTTTACCCCAAAGAGTAGTATGTTATATATATTTCCTGCTTTCCTTTTCATTTTAAAAGATTTATTCTTAATCCCACGCATATTGGAACATTATTCAGACCGAGTATCGGGTTTGCTGGGCCTCGGCTGCATAGTGGCAGCCTGCATTTTGCCACAAGAGAAGCAGGTCTCTGCCCTGTAGGTGGTTGAAGCTGGAGAAACTTGGCTCTTCCAGGTGGGGAAATCAAGCTGTCAGGAAGACTCATGGAGTATGATTAGTTTACTAACTTCATTAAATGAGAACGTTCTCAGTGCAGGGACCCCCTGTTCTCACTGTCTGCTGCTGTTAAACAAGCCAGGGTTTCATAGGCTGAGTGGAATGCTGTGTGCAGGCCCAGCAGGAGGACATTCCAGAAAGCCTGTGGGCTTCCTTGCCTTGTCATCTGTGGGCTTGGTGAGCTAAGTCCTATTCGGAGGACTCGAAATCCCTCTCCCCATTACTCAATAACCAAAACCTCAGGCGCAAAAATTTCAGACAAAGTGAAGTAGAGGCTTTGCTACTATTTTCAGATCTTGATAAATCTGATTTCAGATTCACTCTATAAGCTGTTGGCTTTGGGGCAAGAGTGTGTCTGATGACTAGGCCCACTGCCTGAGAGAATTGCCTTAATTTCCCAGGAGAAATGGTCCAAAATGAGTGTGAATTAACATTTTAAGAAAGGATAGAATTCATTGCTCTTTGTGCCTCGAGCTGGGGAGGAGTGCTGCTGAGTTCCTAGTTAAGTGTCTTTAGAACTGCATCCATATGACTTGTGGATTCTTATATATGTAGCCAGCTTGCTTTGTGGTAGTCTAAACTAAGGAAAATCTGAACCAAATGTGTAGATAGTTGTTGTTTTTTTTTTTCCTTCTTCTTTTTTCTTTTTTTTTTTAAAGGAATTTAAAATAGCAGACAGTGGTATATTTAAACTCTCAGAGAAGGTTTTTATTTTAAAAGTGAATTGTTATGTTAAATGAACAAAAGTTGTTTCAAAATTATATAATTGTTATTGCTTTGCTGCTGTTTAAATATTTGTTACTTATTATTATTATTA
>JADRCD010189897.1:0-27453 GCA_019843815.1 Montemys delectorum
CCACTCCTGGGCATATACCCACAAGATGCTCCATCATGTAATAAGGACACATGCTCCACCATGTTCATAGCAGCCTTATTTATAATAGCCAGAAACTGGAAACAACCCAGATGTCCCTCAACAGAGGAATGGATACAGAAAGTGTGGTACATCTACACAATGGAGTACTACTCAGCTATTAAAAACAATGAATTTATGAAATTCTTAGGGAAATGGATGGATCTGGAGAGTATCATCCTGAGTGAGGTAACCCAATCACAAAAGATCACACATGGTATGCATTCTCTGATAAGTGGTTATTAGCCCAGAAGTCTGGAATATAGGAAGAATGACCCACAAACCACAAGAAACTTAAGAAGAAGGAAGACCAAAATGTGGACATTTCATTCCTTCTTAAAAAGGGGAACCAAACACACACAGAAAGAGTGGCAGAGATTAACTATGGAGCAGAGACTGAAGGATGGACAAGCATATAGCTATCTCCTGAGAGGCTCTTACAATACCTGACTAATACAGAGGTAGAGGCTCACAGCCATTCATTGAACTGAGTACACTGTCCCCAATGAAGGAGTTAGAGAAAGGTTCTATGGAGCTGAAGGGTTTGCAGCCCCTTAGGATGAACAACAATTACTAACTAGTACCCTCAGAGCTCCCAGGGACCCAACCACCAATCAAGGACTATACAGGGTGGGACTGAATGTTCTGGCAGCATGTGTATAGTAGAAGACTGCAAATTTGATCATCAGTAGGAGGAAAGGACCTCGGCCTTGTGAAGGTTCTGTGCCCCAGTGTAGGGGAATGCCAGGGCCAATAAGTGGGAGAGGGTGGGGTGGCAGGCATGGGGAGGGGGGAAGCAAAAGAAGTTTGTTCTTGTTGTTTTTGTTTGTTTGTTTGTTTGTTTTTTGGAGGGGAACCTGGGAAAGGGAAAATTTACATGTAAATAAAGAAATTATCTAAAAAAAATATATAAAAAAATAAATAAATAAATCCCTTTCCCCCCCCCAAAAAAAAAGACTCTTCATACTCATCAAATGAAAAATACCCAAAAATAATGTCTCAATTCATCTATGCCCTAAACACAAGGGTACCCACATTCATATAAGAAACTTTACTAAAGCTCAAATCATACATTGAACCTCACATAATAATAGTGGGGGACTTCACCACCAGACTCTCAACAACAAACAGGCCATTGAAACAGAAATTAAATGGAGAAACAATGGAACTAAGAGATGTTATGAGACAAAAGAAATTAACATATATCTTTATAACCTTTCACTCAAACACAGAAGGATATACATTCCTTTTAGCCTGTAACAGAAAGTTCTCAAAATTGTCCATATAATTGGGCACAAAGCAAGTATCAACAAATAGAAGATTGAAATAACCCATTACATTCCATCAGATTATCACGAATTAAGGCTGAAGTTCAAGAACTGAAGAAACAACAGATGCCTACAAATCAATGAAAACTAAAAACTTCACTGCCCAGTGATCCCTGGGCCAAAGAAGAAAGAAGGAAAGAAAGAAAGAAAGAGAGAGAGAGAGAGAGAGAGAGAGAGAGAGAGAGAGAGAGAGAGAGAAAGGAAGGAAGCAATCAATCAAAGACTTTCTAGATTCCATGAAAATGATGAAACTAGACACCCAAATGTATGGGACACAATGAAAGTAGTGCTAGGACTAAAGTTCATAGCAGTAAGTGCCTACATGAAAAAATGGGAAATATTTAATACTAGCAACTTAATAGCACACCGGAAAGCTTTAAAACAAAGAAGCAAACATACCCAAGAGGATAGAAAATAGGAAATAATTAAACTCAGGGATGATATCAATAAATGAGAAACAAAGAGAATAATACAAAGAACTAACAAAACCAACAGCTAGTTCTTTGAGAAAATCAACAACGTAGACAAACATTAATCATCTAACTAAAAGCCACAGAGACAGTATCCAAATTAATAAAATCAGAAATTAAAATGAAGACATAACAACAAAAAGTAAGGAAATTTTAAAAAATCATCAGTTCTTACTTCAAAAGCCTGCACTGGAAAATTTAAAGAAAGTGGATGATTTTGTAGACAGATATCACTTACCAAAGTTAAGTGAAGACGAGATGAATTATTTAAACTATCCTATAGCCCATAAGGAAACAGAAGCATAAGGCCAAATGGGTTGAATGCAGAATTCTACTAGATTCTGGAAGAAGATCTAATAACAATACTCCTTAAACTATTCCACAAAATAGAAACAGAAGGAACACTACTCTAATTCATTCTATGAGGCCACATTTACCCTGATAAATAAACCACACAAAGACTTAACAAAGAGAATATCAAACTATTTTTGCTTGTGAACATCGACCCAAAAATACTGAATAAAATGTTCACAAGCCAAATACAAACACATAAAAAACATCATTCACCACGATCAAGTAGGCTTCACCCCAAGGGATTCAGAGAGGGTTCAGTATACAAAAATCCATCAACAAATTCCATTATATAAACAAACAAAAAGGTGAAAATCACATGATCATCTCATTACATGCTGTAAAAACTGTCAACAGTATTCAACAATCCCTCATATTAAAAGTCTTGGAGCGTTCGATCATTCAAGTCAAATACATAAGCTTAGTAATAGCAATATACCACTGTAGTGAGTCAGGTTTAGGGATGGAGCGGACAGCGGGAGAAAGCGTGTCAGTGACTTGGAGGATCAGGCTATACTAGTATTTATTCATAAAACAAATAGAAAGTGAAATGGGTTCACGTTCATTAATACACGCACTTCACTCACCTCCAGTCTGGCATATGTGGTAGCCTGGCTCCGATGGTTGCAGAGGCAAGGCCTGCAACATTTCCTGCTGTGCTTCAGATCTCCACTGGACCCTTGGTCCAAGGTTCAGGTGTCTGGAATTAGTGGAGTGGCTCCAGGGATGAGCTGATCTCAACCCGAAGTTATCTCCATTGGGCCCCAGGATCTGGGCAAGTTGCAGTTGCCAGACCAGGGATTTTTAAGTCTCTTTCAGCTCAGCCAAGAAAGTCTTATCATATGTATGAGAAGAATGTCAACTCTCTGAAGAAAGAAGTTGAAGGAGATATCAGAAAATGGAAATATCTCCCATGTTCATGAATCTGTAGGATTAACATAGTGAAAATGACCACTTTATCAAAAGCAATCTACAGATTAAATGCAATTCCCATCAAAATTATAACCCAATTCTTTATAGACCCTAAAAATGCAATTTTCAAATTCATATGGAAACACAAAAACCTAAGGTAGTCAAAACAATCCTGAACAATAAAAAAAGCTCTGGAGGAGTCACCATCATGTAGTAGAGCAATAGTGATTAAAAACTGCATGATATTGGTTCAGAAACACACGTTGGTCAATGGAATAGAATCAAAGACCCAAGAATAAACCCATATACCTATGGACTCTTGATTTTTGACAAAGAAGCTAAAACTATACAGTGTACAAAGAAAGTATCTTCAATAAATGGTGCTGGTCTAACTGGCAGTCTGGATGTAGAAGAATGCAAATAGATTCAAATGTATCACTTTGCCAAAGACTAAAGTCCAAGTTGATAAAGGACCTCAACATAAAACCAGATACACTAATCTATTAGAAGAGAAAGTGGGAAATATCCTTCAATACATTGGTACAGGAGACAGTTTCTGAGCAGAACACTAATGGCTCAGGCTCTAAGATCAACAATTGATAAATGGGGCCTTATGTCATGGATAACCTGTAAAGCAAAGGGCACTGTTAATAGGACAAAACAGCAGTCTATAATGGGGAAAAGACCACTAGCCCTACATCTGACAGAGGGCTAATATCTAAAATATAGACAGAACTCAAAGTTTGACTCCTACAAACCAAATAAATTAAACAAGAATGAAAACTCAGACAAGGCTGCTTGAATCACATTTAAAAGAGGAAACAAAATAGTCATAAAAGGCAGAGGGAAGGAGAAAACTGGGGTGGAGAGGGGAATAGGAAGGAAATAAGGCATAGGATCAGGTGTAGAGGGAGAAATTTAAAAGTTAAAATTAAAAAAATAAAACATGCACAGAACATAAATGAGTTAAAAGACATTTAATTACCATTCTTGAACTTGGTAACTAAAGGAGAAAACAATTATGGTAGGCAAAATGCCTAAGTAAAAATTATTTTTGAAAAAGTATAAGTAAATACAACAGAATAAATCAATAATTATGCACATATAAACAACATAAATTTAATGAATATTTTCACCTAATATCAATCAAACCTGAAAGAAATAGAGAACAAAATCATAACAGTGGGAAATTTCTGCCTTCCTGTTTCAATAATGTTATGAACTAAAATTACAACTTTGACCACTACACAGCTGTTATCTAATGTAGATTTTTCTAGCAGATTGAGGACTCCACTGTATGTCAGAATGTGCCTGTTTCTCAAGTGTGCATGGAGTAGTTCAAGGTGAAATCACATGTTAGTCTTAATATCAAAATAAATTTGATCTAGTTCATAAAGCTTTCAATCCTAGGATGTATCCTCTAGAACACAAATCAATGAAAATGGAATTCCATGACAAGAGAAATGTAGAGTTTACAAATGTGTGGAAACTTAAATAGATCTTGTTAAATATCCTATACATTAACAAAGAATTCAGAAAGTGTAATTGATAATAGTAGCATGCAAGAAATATAAACAATATATCATGATAAAACTGAGGAGATGGAACAAACTGCTGTTCATAAATAGCAAAGCTTGCCATGTTAAATTTTTATCTGAAGAAAATTGGAAACAGGTAGGATATCAGTACTCAGGGAATAACACACTTATTTGTTGGTCAGTGCCAAATAGTCAGTCTTGATAATATGCACAGAAGTAACATTGTACAGACTATTAAGGTTATACTTATGAATGTATGCCTATATGTGTGTAATAACGATGAAAAAAGAGGTTCTGATTTGAAAGAGATTAAGGAACACTGCATGGGAGATTTTAGAGGGATGAAGGTCAAGAGAGAAATGTAATTAAAAAGAAGAGATTCATGACATAAACAATCTCTTACAAACTAGAAATTTCCTAAAGTAATACCACTTGTCAAATATGAATCATGAAGAAAAAGGAAATACAGGAATAGTTATAATTAGATATGACAATAAATCCATAATGTAAGAACATTTCTCTAGGAAGAAAAATTTTAAAAATTTACATCTCAGTTTTAAAATTCTAAGGAACCCAAAAGAAAATGAGAAAATGATTTAATACATATTTCTCAAAACAATATATGCCAACATACATATGAAAATATATTTGACATCATTAATTATCAGAAAAGGTGAATAAAATCCATAATAAAATAAAATTTCCTATTCGTCATAACAATGCCATTCTAAACTCATGTCCATGTATAATCACAAGAAAAAAAAGGAAGCATTAGTCAAGATGAAGACAAATTGACCCTTGGAGCCCTGATGATGAGATTGTAAAATGAAGATGTTGCTATGGAAACTGCTATGGAGTTTTACAAAATAATTATCACTCCATGATCCAGACAGTATATCTTTTTATATACCCCAAATGATTTAAAGCAGAATTGGATATAAATATTTGCCTATTTATCATCATTGCAATATTCACAAGAGCAAACATAAAAGTGAATCACCAGGGAAAGTCTAAAAAAATGTTGTACATACATATAACTACATATTAGCCTGTAAATAGAAATTATAATATATACTATACTATAAATAACCATGACAGTATTGTGTCAAATAAAATCAGCCTGTTCCTAGTGAAAAATCCGAAATGGTTTAACTTATCTAAGGATCTAAAGTTAGGTCAAACTAATTGAAAGAGTTGGTTGCTGCTTTCTGTCACTGAATAAATGAGATTTCTCTCCTATCTCTCTTTTCAGTTATCCAACATGTAAAAGATCTAGAAACCTATATTATACCTGTGATTAACAACATGATAACAACTGCTCAAAACAGTTAAGTGGAGAGATTAACCTTCTAGCGATGTATAACAATAAACAATGTGTCCTAGTATAAGACTGTTGAGCCTTAGCTCACCAAATAACCCCTGAGTGAACCATGTGGAGCCTGAATCGATGCAAAAAGCAAGAGGAACTTATTGTTCCAGTGCACTGGGGTCGTCCCAGACCCAAAAGAGAGGTAGCAACCACACATAGCTCGTTCAGTGAGCTTTTATACAGTTTTCAGACCCATTCCTTGAAGAGTAGCCAAATATGATGGCAAATAGCCTATAATATTTGAGGGCTCTAAAGAATCTAATGGGCCAACAACTCCCAATAAACTAATTGGTTCTGGTATTTTTGTTAGCCTGTGATGTTTGTTCAGGGAATTGTCATCCCTATCTAGTTTAATTCTATGTAAATACTTTGTGTTTATGAGTTTGTATGTATTTTCATTTTCTTCTATTTTAGTCACTGATGGATAAAAATATTCTCATGATTTTTAGTCATTTGTACTATATTGAGAATCTTTTAAATTTATTTATTCATTCATTAAAACTATTCATTATCCTATCAGCATTTATTAGTCTCATTGTAGTGTTTGAAATTTACACCTTGACAAAATAGCTTGCAAAGATTTTTTTCCAATCTTGTAGAATGTCTTTTTCACTCGTATTTTTATCACTATGTACAAACTTTTAAGTGTTTTTCATATTTGAGCTGGCATTTTTAAAGTTTCAGATTTGACAGGTGTTTTTGTACATATTTTTTATATGGAGTAAGACATAGAGGTATCGTTTTGCTCTTTCATGTCTTGATGTTCAGTTTTCATTCTCAATTCCGTTTAGTGTTATGGCTCTCAGTTTTCCAGAGTATATTTTGGGTCACTTTGTTGAGACTCAGATGCCTGTATCTTTGTCAGATTGTCTCTATAACCTTCATTCTATTCTACTGTTCCATGTGTTAGTTCCTTAAAATTTTAATTGAACCTAGTTGTGATCATGTTTTCCCCTGGGCTGTAATTGTTGATTAACATTTTATGAGTGCCTTGATCTCATTGCTTTTTATGACTTTGATTATATTCTTTATATCCTCTTGATTAAATTTATTAGTTCTAAGCTGTAGATATTTACGCATTTCTTCAACTTATTTAAGTAATAGTAAAAAAAAAAAAAAAAACCTCAGGACCCTCTGTATTTCAGTAATTTCAGTTGTATTATTCTATTTTGTTGCTTTTTTAAAAATTTTTGGAATGTATAATTTGTATTACCAACTACTTAAGAAGGTAAAATAAAAGAATTACTTGAACTTAGGCATTCAAATACAGCCTAGCTCATGCTAATCAAGAAATATATTCCATATTCAGAATTCATAACTACTATATTCATACTTTTGTATTTTCTGATTGTTTTGTTTTATACTTAATGATATTATTAATTTAAGGATTGCTGAGGTACTACTTACAAAGGAGGCGATGCCTTCCTCTTATGTTCTAATTGATAGGCCTCTCAGGTAGCTGCAATTATGTAGAAAGAAAGGAAAAAAAAAAAGAAAGAAGAAACCAAACCAAAATATAACAAAAACTAAAGTTTAAACACATTTGTGAGAACAATTTTGACGAGACTTCCAAAAGTTCTCACCAAATAAAACACCAATTTAGGCAGGCAGTAATATGTCTGTAATAGTTGAGCAGAACCAGAATACTGCCAAAAGCAGAGGCAATCAGGTTGGTGGCTATCAGCCTTGTGACATCATAAATGACATCAACAATGAATCATTGTACTCAGCTAGCTAAGTAGTGGTTAAAGAAAAAGTATTTCAACAATTGTTTATATAATAACTGAAAAATTGTAAACTGACATTCTACATCTCCTTTCTCTTCTTAGTATGATCAAATATGATATACATATCTCTCAAAATGTAATAGCCATAACCTTATATTTAAGTTTTTACATTTTGTTTCCATTTTTCTGGCATA
Source organism: Montemys delectorum (assembly GCA_019843815.1). Taxonomy (NCBI): domain Eukaryota; kingdom Metazoa; phylum Chordata; class Mammalia; order Rodentia; family Muridae; genus Montemys; species Montemys delectorum. Next base: position 7,947 of record JADRCD010189897.1, read on the forward strand.
CCTTTTTGTACTTAATAGACTGTGGGACACATTAAGCCCTATCTGCCTTACCATTCTATCCCTTAGGCCAATGCCTACATGGATTTCTTCAAGACTAGTGTCTAGTTATCTATTTTGGCAGGAATATATCAGAAATGATAATGTTTCCCAGTTCAGCATATTCTAAATGACTTCATGTCAATACAGGGTGATGTTCATTTTGATTGCTAAATGTGTTTGCAAGATTTTACACTCTAACACTGTCATTTTCTCTTTGAAATTATTATGTAATAAATGAACTTGTTCTAGACTGTTTTAATATTGTATGAGTCTTAAAATTTTTAACCAAAGTATAGTTGCCAACTATGATTCATGTTTGAATTGGTTGCTATTCAGATGGATTCAAAATTATTTTCTAATTCTATTACTTTCACTGGGATTTTTATATTGAATTTTAATGTAGTAAAGTCCTATCTCTCCTTGGTTAATCTTTTTTTGATTTGTATGATAAATACATCAGAGATATGACAAGATAATTAATGAAATATTTTTTTCAAGCAGTTCAATATGTATATAGATGAGTCTTCCACTGTAAACTTGTGGCAAGAAAAAATAATGATGGAAATTATGACAGAAGAGACATTTCCCCACACAGTAGCCTAGATTGGGGAAGAAAGAATGTACACAGAGATAAGAGACACTCTCTGAAAATATAACCTCTTTGATTTACTTCCCCAAATCCCCAAGATTTTTCCTTGTTATTTTACTTCCTTTTGTTGCTGATTCACCTCATTTTATGAATCAAACAGTGGATCAATCCACTTGATAGATTTGAGCTCTCAGACCTTAACTTGCTTTCATTGAGTATATCTACTAGTTATAGACCAGCTGTTTTAGCACTTGAGCCTTCATGGAGTATATACTGAAGCCCTAGGTTCAATCTCCAATATTACCTAAAGCCAACTTAATAGTGTTCATCTGGAAACCCGGAATTCAGAAGAGTCAGATGAGTCACAAGCTTCAAGGCCATTAACAACTGTGTAGTGAAGTGAGGCTACCTTAAAATCCATGAGATCCTTTCTGTAAATAAATCGACTAAAAATAAAATACATGATATAACTATTTTTTTCTTTTGATAATATCTACTCAGGAATTCTCCTTTTGCAAATCTTTCAATACTTATGTTTTCCTTTATTGATGAATGAATAAAACATCATAATTGAATGCATCATGGTATGGTATTGAAAAGTGGATCAGGAAAATGAACATAAAGGACATTATTGGGACTCATGTTATACATCTATAATTATAATACTGTCTAGAATTTATAAATAATTCTTAGTCGTATAGCAAAATGATAGCTCTAAGAAGCCTACTATGTTTGTGTGTATGAATTTTTGTGTATGTGTCCACAGGAAGGAGGGAAAGAGGTATGGGAAAGCTCTAAAATAGAAAATAAAATATTAACAGTTGTTGAATTTATTTAGGAGAGTGGCACTATACACTATATGTGCTATCCATATATGTTTTTAATTTTAAGATTATTACAAATCAAACTGCTGAAAATACTTGTTGAAATGATACACATCAAAATGTTAATGCTGCTTCTAAGAAAGGCTGATGATGGGACTTTTAGTCTATGGTTAGTTCACACTTTGTAGTTGTACTGTACCACAGATTTCAACTATGACTCAGCTCAACAGTGTGAGCTTTGAAAGAATTTAAATCCTGCTTTTGTCAAAGTGTTCTTTTTGACAAAGAAAGATTTTTTAACATATCAATGGTGATAGAAATATTGATAAACTAGATTTTTTTCTGCCAGAGGTTGGTGTAATTTATTTTCCCTTCAAGCCTTATAGAGTGACTTTTTTAGTGATTAAATATACCATATATCATTACAAAATCATTTAATTTGATTTTCTAATAAAATATAAGGTTGGTTACTCAAATAATGTTTCTTATGAATACTTGTATAAAATATATTTGCTAGACTATCCATCACAAAAAGGAAAATCACTTTCTAAGTGAAAAGGTCATCTGTATGTTAAAGATATGTTTCTGAGAATGGTGAGGTATACTTTTGAGCGGGAAAAATCAGGAAAGGCCTCAATGTTAGATTAAAAAAAGAAAAAATACAGAATTTTCCTATAGGAAATAATAAAGTACAACAATGACTAGACTGAACAAAATATGATGACATATAATAAATTTATGTTTAAGTGTACAGGATTTCTGGTCTTCAGAACATAATGTACCATTAGAAAGGGACTACCTACTCACATTTCTCCCTCCTGTCTCTTTTCTTGGCTATCCTTAACTCTAACTCAATATCTCCTGATTCCAGCCCATGACTTGCCACATTTTACAGCAATAATAAGAGGAGTGGAGATCTTTGATTCTTTTAAATATATTTAAATGTAGGCAAAGCATAGAGGAAAAACAATAAAATATATTGAATCTTGATACATTCCCACATCTCAACATTTTAGATAACGTCATTTCTAGTTGCATCATGTGAATAGGCAGAAAGCAGCATATTTATAGGAGAGTTAACTGTCTTTTAAAAATTAATTTACTTTTGTTTATATAGGAACCTATACAGCCCAGGGTGGCCTCAAATTTTCAGTACAGCTTATGAGTACTCTGAACTTTTGACTATCCTGCCTCCATACTAATTGTAGTTTATAGGAATGTATGAACACACCTGGTTTATGTGGTATGGGGGAAAATTCAGACATGCATGCTAAGCAGTCTACTATCTAAGCTATGTTCTCAGCCCTCATTAATACATTTGACTTTGTAGTGTGCCTTAATTCTATAAATCAAGGACATTTTCACATTTTTTTTTACCTCTGTGAAGTACGTTATTTCTTATTCCCTATGTATGCAAAGTCTTATTGTAAGGCCACCATACAGTGGTACTAATACAAATGAAAAGCTGTGCAATGATAGAGATCACTTACTGACCCTTCAGGAGTCCATTAGGAATGTATCAGGTGTAGTGTTGGATGCCTATAATCTTAGTGTGGGGCAGTGGTCTTTTCAGGCACCTGGGCCCAGTCAAATATAAGTCTGGAACTCTGGTGACCCAGTGGGCGCTGCCTAAAGGAGTTTGGCCAGCACACCTTCTGGGATCCTGGTTCCCGTTTCAGTCCCAGCACCCCCACCCCCATTCTCCCGCAGGAGATGTGTGTTCTGTCATGTAGACAATGCCCCAAGCTACCAGCAATCTAGCTGGACCCTACCCCCAATCATCTGACCACAGCTAGGTATGCCCTGCTGCACAGACAAATAGTTCCACCTGAAAATATAAGGAGTGCTTTGCCCCTCCTCTCTCTCTTACCCTCCTGTCTTTCTTGCCCTCCTCTCTTTATTGCTCTCCTCTCTTGTTCTTGCTTCCTCTCCTTCTCTCTTGTTCTCCTCTCTTGCTCTCCTCTCTTGTTTTCTTCCTCTCTTACCACCCCCCTTCTCTTCTCCTCTCCTCCCTCTCCTTTGTTTTTCTCCACATGGTTATGGTAGGCTTATTTTCTGTTTCCTATAATAAAATATATAATGACTATGCATTGCCTCAGGCACCAGTCTTCAGCAGCAGAGCGACGTCCCCCCCCCCCCCACTCATCATCCTAGCACTTGGGAGCTAGAGACAAGGGGATCAAGTATTCAAGAGCAGACATTGTTATATATCTTGGAGGTTGGTGCCAGTCTTGTTTACAGGATATCTACTATAAAATAAGCAAGTAGACAATAGCTTTATGAGTCAGAAACCATGGCATAAGGGTGTATTCATTCTAGAATCTACAGCAAAATCTGGTATCAGTGGGAGGGGAGACCCTTGGTACTGTGGAGGATTGATGTCCTAGCTTAGGGGAATGCAAGGGTGGTAAGGTAGGTGAATGGGGTAGCATCCTCATAGAAGAAGTGGGAGGGGGATGGGATAGGGGGCTTGTGGAGGGGAGACCAAGAAAGGGATAACATTTGAAAAATATGTAAATAAAACAACCAATTAAAAACTTGTCTACCATTTATGCTTTTCTCTTTCAGTATCTTGTCATTTTTATTTATTTGTGTCTGTATATAATGCTAAACTTTGATTTTTCATTATTAAATTTCATGTCCTGTACTATTCAACAGAATTTTCTGGGGTTTCTTCTTCATCCATATTTAAGCTTCTATATGGAGAGAGATATTTGTATCCCTAGGGCCCATGTTTGCACATAAGAGTTGCTTAGTAAATATTGATGAAAAAAGTAAATGGTTAGCTGTGAGCATTCACACCTATATTTGTCAGGCTATGGCAGAGTCTTTCAGGAGACAGTTATATGAGGCACCTGTCAGCAAGCACTTGTTGGCATCTGCAATAGTGTCTGGGTTCAGGTTCTGTATATGGGATGGATCCCCAGGTGCAGCAGTCTCTAGATGGCCTTTCCATTAGTTTCTGCTCCACACTTTGTCATATTGTTTCCCTTAGATAGGAGCAATTCAACCAACCAAACACCCCAGAGCTACCAGGGAGTAAACCACCAACCTAAGTATACACATGGAGGGACAGATGGCTCCAGCTGCGTATTTAGCACAGGATGGCCTTATCTGGCATCAATAGGAGGAGAGGCCCTTGGTCCTGTGAAGGTTCGATGCCTCAGTGTAGGGGAATGCCAGGGCAGTGAGGTGGAAGTAGGGGGGTTAGTGGGTGGAGAGAGCAGCCTCATAGAAGCAGGGATAGGGATAGGGGAGTTGTGGAGGGGAAACTGTGAAAGGGGATAACATTTAAAATATAAATAAATAAAATATTCAATAAAAGAAAAAGAAAAAAGGATATTTATATGAAACAATAAGAACAACAAATGTAAATGAATGGATAGAAGAATGGATGTTGACTTCCCCCATTGCCCAGCTAAGGTTCTTTGTTTTTAAGTGATTTCTAACAAATGCTGATGACAGAACTTTCTCACTGTTGTCTCTGAAATTGACCTGTTCTAACTTGTTTGAACTCCTAACTAACTAAACAAAGGGGAACTTATTAAGTGCAAGCAGCTGAGAATAAGCTTTTATTTAAAATATGATGAAGAGAACATAGGGAAGTAAAAGTGCCCACTCTCTCTTCCTCATACATCCTCAGGCAATATAAATGTTGAAACCCTGTTAAATGAAATGACGTGATCATTTATTTCCATATTTCTTGGCTGTAAATTTTTCTTTGGCTTTGATCATAAGGATCTTTTGTTTTAATATGCCATGCTTTCAATGTTGTGTTGAATTTAGTATTTTCTTGGTCTTTTTGTCTTATGCACCACATGTAAGCATAAGAAATTTAGGAGAACTAAAGGGATCTCTTTCATCCATGTAATATTTCTGTTCTTATAAAGTAGAACAGAACAAGAAGTTGTCATCTTCTCCTACCCCATTCACTATGCTGTCTCTCTGTTTACTGTGATAAGTTCTGACAGCTTTGAGAGGAACACATTGAATATCAGATTTCCTGTGAATAATTTGAATATTCTTGTTACATGAGGATATGCCTTTCTTTATAAATGCTTTATCTATAAGAGAATAAATTATGATCAGTTTACTTTTGTCTATACAGTCTACATTATAAACAGTTCTTTTCTCAAATTGACTTTTTAAGACTCCTTGTCCCGTTCTCCTGCCACCTCTCCACTCATCTTCATCAGACCTGTGGATCCTGAAACATGCAGACCTGCTGACCCAGAACCATACAGCCCAAGGATCCCAATCAAAGGCCTGTCATACTAGGACCATCTAGGTAAAATCCCCTTCCAGTACATACTGCAACAGGATCAAAGCCATCCAGGTGGCTAAAGGCCCTCAAAAAAAATCAACAAAAGCTAGGGCAATATGACACCCTCAAAGAACAGCTACCTTAAAACAGGAAGCCTTGGTTACTCCAGTTTGCTTCGTGGGTCCGTTTGCTAGGAAAAAGTTTCTCTGGTGTGTTTCTTATATGCAGCAGAATAATGGATCCTCTTTTCACATCCATTTTCTTAGCCTGTGTCCTTTTATTGAGGAACTGGGTGCAGTAATGTTGCTCATGGATTGGTTTTTCCTTCCCTTCTTCTGAAGGATTCCCCAAGCTCTCATAATGTTTGACTGTGGGTCTCTGTATCTGTTTCTATCAGTTACCGAATGAAGCTTCCCTGATGAGAATTATGCTAGGATGCTGGGATCCTGTCCATAAGTATAGCAAAAAATCATTAGGAATCATTTCATTGACACTTTTTCCCCATTGTGAAGGGTTCTATCAAGGATAATCATGTTACAATTCACAGACTAGAGAGGCTAAGTAATAAAGAGAACTCGAGGAGGGAGTTCCATGAACCTCCATGAGAAGGCAAATTAGAATAGATATTGTGGGTGGACTCAGACATGTAGGGACAGGAACAGGAGGGATAAGTTTGGGGAGGATAGAGGGAGGAAGAACTGAGAGAAACAATTTGGAGTCAAGTGCAAGATCTAGTGCAACAGAAATGTTCAGGAATATATCAGGATGACCCTAGCTAAGATTCCTAGAGTCGAGCAATACAAAACCTGAATGGGCCATCTTCTGTAACCAGGCAAGACTTCCAGTGGAGGGACCGGGACATCAATCCAGCCATAAAACCTTTGACCTACTACTTATACTGCTACCAGGTATGCTGAGGTAAATGTGGAGCAGCTGTTTGAATTTCCATCCACAATAAGCCCATATTAAAAACACATAACCCAGTTATTATAATTACAAACTATATATCTAGACTGGGCATATCTAATATTATGCTAACATATTCCCCAGCTATAAGACCCCTTGTTAACTTGTGTTTCTCCTGGCCATGCATTTCGGTCCCATCACGGCTTCCCCCTCCTCTTCTTCCATCATTTCTTCTTCCCCTCCTGTTTTCTTCTTCCCTCTAACCGACCCTACTTTCGAGCCTCCAGTCCCATGTTTCCCCTTCACTCTAGCCTATATTGACAGAGTTAAAATGGCAAGAAGGTACATAATGAGTACATAATGGACTTCTGGGGGCAAGGGAACCCCTTTTGAGGAAGCAGAATTAACATTAGAATACACACAACAAGCAGCAATTGTGAGAATGGCCAACCAATGACTGATTCAGCTTGAGATTCATGCCAGGAAACTGAGACCACACTGGCTATAGCCTGGAGGGCCAGGACACAGAGGCTGGATATCTCAAAGACCTAGGATAAAAACAATATTTTTTTTAACCAAAAGAGTTGCATTACCACTTTATCACATATATTGTCCTAGAGTGTGGTCAGTAACAATTGGAGATGGTGTGTCCTGGTTGCCAATGTATAATGGAGAAGTTCTCTCTCATATAAAAGCCTGGCACACACAATGGGTATACCACAAATATTCTGTCTTAAACAATGTAGAAGGTGGGACACACACATCCATACCAACACACACACATACACACAAACATACACACACGCACACACATGCACACACACGCACACACACATACAAACCTACACATAGAAACACAAACATACACAGAGACATTTGAACGTACATATACACTGACACACAAGGATATATAAATACAAGCACACACACACACACACACACACACACACACACACACACACACACACACAAACATATAAGCACACAGCAAGCCAATAGTCAACATCAGACTAAATGAAGAGAACCTTAAAGTAATTCCACTAAGAGCAGGGACTAGACAAGGCTGCCCACACTCTCCCTATCTACTCAATATAGTACTTGAAGTTTTAGCGAGAACAATATGGCAACTAAAGGAGATCAAATTGTAAAATAAGTCTAAGTACCTGTATTTGCAGATGATATGGTAGTATACATAAGTGATCCCTAAAATCCTGTACAATAAAAGAACTTCTGGAGATATCATTATCTCTGATTTCAAGCTGTACTAAAAAACAATAGTAACACAAATTTCATATTATTTGTACAGGAACAACAGGTTGATCAATGGAATCAAATCGAAGACCCTGAAATAAATCCATATTTATTGACAACAAGGATTGATTTTTTTTTTAACAACAAATGGTTCTGGTCTAACTGGATGTCTTCATGTAAAAGAATGCAAATATATCTATATCAATTACCTTGCTGAACTCTCAAGTCTAATTACATCAAATACCTAGTTTAAATCCAGATATACTAAATTGAATATACTGTTAATTGGGAAATAGCCTTAAACTTATTGGAACAGGAGAAAACTTCCTGTACAGAGCACCTATGGCTCATTTTCTAAGATCAACCATGACTAGGGAAGGAAAGAGGAAACAGAGCAAGAGGCATGGATTCAAGTAAGATTTATATATGTAATTAAATCTTCATGTAGTCGTTTGAACAAAAATAATACTTCCTTAGCATTATTTCACTCCATGTTTTCAGTAAACTGATTCTGAGTTACTGAATATCTGATAATGATTCTTTATTGAATCGTGGGAAGAATTTCAATGATATCTGACGCTTACTTTGTTTAATATTGTTTGGGATTGCAACATTTTGGAAATACTGAATTTTTGAATATAGTTAAACATTTTCATTACTAATCTTCAAGCAAATAAACATGTGATATATATGTTTATAGTAAAAGAAACTAAATGTAGGGTGCTTAGTTAATATCAGGGATGCACTTTACCACAGATACCAGCCCTTTGCACCCTTAGTGAAAAAGTCTATTTTGTTTACGTGGGTTTTTGTAAGTTGTTTGCACAGTTCTTGAATTTGTGAGGTTTCTGCTTCAGATTTACAAGCATCTGGCATTGCAGGTATGTGTCATCAGTCCCAATATGTACTGATTTTTAGCAGTAAGGGTTATTTTATTGATCAATACACCATGAATCTGTTAAGTGTGACAGAATTGAGACCTGTTCTTGGCGCATTGTCTTTTCTCAGGAAAAAAATCCTTTAAAAAGGAATTTAAGAGATCTAAGATTTTCATGATGGATTTTTTTTTCTTTTTAGTTCATTCATATTCATTAGAACTTTCTATTCAAACTCAAGAATAGAGTAAAATTTGATGGCACCTTCAGTGCCAGAAGGAGAAAAAAACAATAATGCTTCCATGTTACAATCCATACCAAGGATAGCATTCATGTGACCACTGGGGGGATTTCTTTTAAAACAGATGTTTAGAGAGATCTAAACATACTATCATAATAGTTTTCCTTCCTTGTGTATCTTATACAAGAAAGAAAAGTTCCATAGGGACTTCAGGAAAAATTTTAATCAGTCTTTTGGAATTTAACACTGATGTTTGTTTACGTCTGATATGATAGAAGAGGCTGGGGAAATTTTCACACTCACAGATTTTCTAGGTTAACTATCATTTCCTATGTTTTTGGGAGATGCTGTGTATCACACTTTATTAGGCATCCTGTGGAGGGAACCCTGAGATTTCAACCAAGATCACAGTCTGTAAAGCAAAAGTACTGTAGCCAAAGGGTCACCTTCACAGAGATGCTCGGTGCACAGTGCAACAGTGAGCAACCAGGCAAATCAGCAACCCGCAGTCAGTCATCAATGTCAATGGCATGAAAGCTTGTCTTTCTGAAATTAACAAAAACAAATAAACCAGCAAACAAACAAAAAAGCGAGTCCCGTATTTCAGCTAGCTTTCAGAAATAGCCATGAGAAGAGAGACACTTTCACTACCACTGTAAGACTTTTGAGGTGCTTAATTCTGTCACTTCCATGAGAGTTCTACTTTCTGTCAGCCAGGCTCATGCCATTTTATACATTTCAATTTGGTTGAACTATGACAATTCCAATCATTATATCATTTTTCTTTCTGGAAGCTAACTTATTTCTCTAGATTATTGACTGCCTGTATCTGTGGGTCCCAAGTAAACATCTGGCCAGGAAAGATGCTTATGGGTCATTTAGCACTCTTTAACTACTCACCGGCCAACTCTAGATCAGAAATGGGAATGTTCAGCTTCCTCCTGATGCTCCTGTCCTAAAACAACTCCAAATTGTAAGTGGATAGGAGCACTGATTCTTACAGGGAGTCCATACTTGAAGGGTCTTCTCCTTCATGGAACAGCTGGTTTCCCTTTACATCACTCCACTATGTGACTTTTGCTCTCATCTGTTGGTCCTGTCTACTCTCCCTTCCAACGTACAAAAGCCTAAAATCATATTTTGCTGCTGACTAGCATAGATGTGAAAAATGTGGAGATTACCAGCATCAAACTTTATCTGGCTATTGCTTGATTTACCAAGGTTGACATTACAGGATAAGGAATTCCTTTCTTTACGCTTAATATTTGAATTTCCTTTCCATTGTTTTGTAGTTCCTTTTCAGATATTGTTGTTTCTATAGTACTTTGGGTTCAAAGCAAAATTGACAGGAAGTATAGGTGCATTCATATAGACTCTCCTCCTGTTGAGTCAAGGCCTCCACAATAGCAACATGCTTCACCACAGAGGTACATTCATTATACCTGACTGTATTAATTAACTTTAATACTCATGTTACACAAACTAGAATCATCTGGTAAGAGTCTCAGTGAGGAGTTATACACAGTGGTTTATTCTGTGTGTATATTTGTAGGGGATGGTCTTAATTGAATGTGTTGACCTGTTGACCTGGGAAGACAAAGGCAACTATGGAATTTATAGCTTCTTAGGCAAAGGGGCTTGACTTTATGAAAGTAAAATAAATAAATAAATAAATAAATAAATAAATAGATAGATAAATAAATAAATTTAGAGCCAAGCATGAGCAAGTAAGCCAGCAATATAAAACTCTGTCTGAAGTCTCTGTCATTATAACTTCTATGCAACTGGATGGACTGCAATCAATAATACGTTGCTTAAAGAAAACTCTCAATTAATTTGCTTTATGTCAGGAAGTTCTATCTCAGAAATGAGGCACTGACAGGCCAGTATTAATGCACTAGTCACATAGATTATTCTTGGTTTACAAGAATGTCACTATTAGACAATTTTTTTTTGTGACAAGAAGCAGAAAAGGGGGATTTTATTAAATGCAGCCACATTGGAAAGAGAAACAAAGAAGAAGATCCAGTCAGTCCCATCCAGGTCTATCTTTGAGGTCCCTACATAAGCGAAGATATTCTAGAGAGAGACCTTTGTATTGCTCCTTTTTGTTGTTAGACAACTGAAACAACAGCCCCCAAGGAATCAAAATTTACCAAAAGTCTCATAGTGAGAGAAGGAAATTTTGGGAGCCCTGGTGCTAGACAAAATAGTCCCCTAGTACATAGACATTTTTTATTCATTTTTTTTTTTGTTTTGGTTTTGTGTTTTTTATTTTATTTTTATTTTGTTTTGTTTCATTGAGATAGAATCTCTGCATCAATTCCTGGGTATCCTGGTACTCCCAATGTAGACTAGACTGGATTCTAATTCATCTACCTGCCTCTGCCTCCTGAATCCTGGAATTAAAGGAACTTTATAAAAAAAGATATGCAGAGGCCACAACACATGACTGTCCCTATGTAAATTGTATGTTTTGTGAGTTTTAACAAACATGGTAAGATGTATTAATTGCTATGCAATACCTGTTCCATTGCCTTATAATATGTTGCCATTCCCCATTTACATGTCGTTTCCCCTATGTTCCCAGTAAACTTGTGACAGCTTTGCAGACTCCCCGCTTTACCTAAACATATAACTAAAACCCTGTAGTAATCATTCTTTACATATTGGCTTTTTAATAACTTAGTAGTATATATGGTTCTGTCATATTTTCAATAATTTACAGGAAATTTGTTTTTAGTGTTGAATACTAACCTTTATGTGGCTCTAACAGGGTTTTTATTCATTTATCAATGGAAGAACATCCTGGCTGCTTTGAGGTTGACCATTTATGCATAAAATGGTTACAACCAACCACTGACATATTTTTGTCGACATCTTTTCAATTCATTTGAGATGATACCAATGAATATTTCCTTTGAAAAAAACTGCTAAATTCTTTTTATCAAGAGTTAAATAATTTTATATTCCCATCTGCAATGCTCCATTTTTCACATCATTTTGCTATTACTCAGCTCCTTAAAGGACAAAGCCTACATTTTACCTATACATGTCAATACTCAGCACCAAAAATTGAAACAATTAGAAAGAATTAAAATATTCCTCTGCGGGGAGCAACCAGGACAGGAGTTCTTTCTTGTTCTTGGTTCTTCTTGAGGCAAAGGAAGGAGAAGAATTTTGGTGAGGGTAAGAGTTGGGTTGCTGTAATAATAATAAACGTTTGCTGCAAATAATAAAAACCATTTGCCTGTCTTAAATCTAAGTCGTTTTCCTGTGGTAGCTGACCTGCCTGTTTGAGTTTCTCTGAGGCTAGAAACTGTTTATACCTCATGCTAAAACAGCAGGAGATTAAGTGAAAAGATTTATTGCTGGTGCTCCTTTCTCTGGTGAATCAGCCAGAAGCCTTTCTGGTTAGGCTGGTTAACTCCTTGTGAACCCGAAGTGGAAGAAAGGGAAAGAATTAAGATGCTTTATACAGGCAAATATGCACAGACACATATATATTCAAACATTCATACACACATACCCTGGCCAGGCCCAACTGTCTGTCACAATCAAGTCCATATGCATTCATGTGTGAGTACATATACACACGCACACACACACACACACACACACACACACACACACACATGTATATATATATACATGTGTGTGTGTGTATGCACATATATACTTACACACAAAAATATAGACAAAAGACATACATTTGGATTGATGATGGGTGGGTGGGAAAAAGCTCCCCAAGCCAAACCATTCGATCAACAACTTTATTTCTTTTCTCCTGTCTTTTTATGCCTTCTTAGACAAAAAAGATCTTCAGAAAATCACCTGAGAGATAAAATGTTACATCAAATGGGAGTTACAGAAGGATATTGATATTAAGTTCATAGCGGAGTTTCATTATAATACACTAACTAAAAGTTCAAAGCAGCCGTGTTTACAGAGCCTTGCCTTATCATAGTGCACACCTGCGACTTTGTCCTTGGACCTAAATGCTTTTCCTTAAACACAAAACTGCCCCAAGTCTACTTCACTTTTTGGTGTGAGTATGATAGCTCATGGCATTCCTTATTAGGAGGCCTTTACTTACTATTCTGAGGAGTGGACACATTCTATTCTTGATTCTAACTTTATTACACCTTTCCCGCAACTAAGACCATCTCTAAAGCTTTCTTCCTAAACTCATTTGAAACACATTAGGAATTTTCTAGAATTATTATCTATTTATCTATATAGCACATTTTCATAGGTCTGCAGAGTTCTGCTCAAAATGGTGGGCTAGTGCCACCAAATGATTGTTTTATATATATATATATATATATATATATATACACATATATATGTACACATATATATACACACACATGCACACACATATACATATACATACATATGTATATATAAAACATATGTATATATATATATAAAACATATATGTATATGGATGTATGAGTACATGTGTATATATATGTATTTAATATCATGAAAAGCATATTTAACAGCAGGTATATGTCCTAAAGTTGGTTGTAGATTTCAATCCAACACAGACCCATCTCAGGAAGATCACCGGCTGGCATTTATCTTCTTCTAATGATGGTTCATGACATTCCTACAATATTATATCCAAGAGTCGTTACTATCTCCTGTTTTGGCATGTAAAGGCAACTGTACTAATTCCTGTGAATTCAATGTGATGTACTTTTATATACTCATGACTGTCATTCCTTGATTTAGAGACATACAAATGTATCTCAAGGTATCTGAAGAATATTCATTAGTTTTATGATTTTATTTAAAATCACTAGCTGTCTTATCCCAATATGCCAGACATTGTATTAAATCTAAGAATAAATATATGAATAAAATATAACATTTTGTCCTTAAATAATGCATTAGTCAAACTCCTTTTTTGTTAAATGTAGCAGAAACACTACTCATACTCCTAAAGAATAAATGGGAATTTATAGCTGAAATAATGAAATATTGGGGAAGAGCTGGCTTAGAGTTTCTATCTCATTATGTCTCCTTCAGAATTTAGTATTTTATCTGGTATCTCATTGTCTTGCTGCAGTTGAAATCCACTAAGAGTTGACTGTGGGTACCCTGGTACAAACAGTTCAAAGAAAAAAATATGCTGATTTATAATCCCAGAGAAAGCTTTGATTTAAGAACACACTTAAAAGTCTACTTTGATGATTTTCACAATATGCTCATTTCTATGATGTTTCATGGATTAGGATTACAAAGTAAGATTATGATTCCATTATACATAAGGATTCTCATCCTGAGGACTCCAAGACTTGATTGAGCTCCACATGTGTTCACAGATAAAACTTTAATCAAGATAAACCTAAAGCACAGTGAGAGAATAGAAACACAGGTAAGCACTCAAGACCAAAGGATTTTTGAATAGCTCCTAGGTTTCCTTATACAATTGCATGATAAATGCTTCATATTTAATTTATGCATAACTAAGATATGTACAATTATTGTTTTGTTTATTGTATGTGGCTCTTGTTTCTCATGCAATCTTTATATGTCCAATTCTTCATGGGTCCAAATTGCAAAGTGTGATTACTTATACAAGAACAGCTACCCAGTGACATAAAAATATATGCATTCTCAAATAGGATTCTAACTGCAAAGACTGGAGTTATGAGCCTTAAACTGGAAATTATAGATTATTACATACCTCATTATGCTTATCATGGCTGAGAGTTAACACAACATTGTCTATATTTCAAGAGATTAAACACACAACTGTTGTGTACAATTTACTAAAGAAATAACCTTACACAAATTGATATTGGGATGTCAAGAAGATATAATTTCTTATGATAAAAAATTAAATACATTAATTATGAAAAAGATGAGAATGTTGATAAGATGCAAGATAGAGTTTGGGTTATGAAAATAACAAAATATCATAAAATATTCAAAGGATATCAAGGTAGAGAAAACAAATAGTACAAATGTGAAGCATCTATCTCCGATCAAACAAGCTAGCTCTTCTAAATATATTATACATATCAATACCAAATATATTAAACATTTGAAATGAAAGGTAAAAGATTAGGTTTTGGGATCATCAGAATTCAAAAAGGGTAATAAGGCAAATAAGTGGTCCTTACCATACCTTGCACAAAGAGTGGGAGAAAAAATCAGGTCCCATGGGAAATGCTATCTAAGTAAAGGAATGGACTTTTCATGTCTTAGTTTAATTAGCTCACAAAGTCTCCAATTTTAAAAGAGTTAACGCTATTATATCAGCTGAAAAATGAAGGAGCTGTATAGGAAGCCGCAGTGAGCGGTGATAGCCAGCAGATGGCGCTGACATCCGCTGCTCTCCCAAGTTTACAGATAAACTGCTCATGTGCCTAGGGACAGAGAACGCCAAGTCACTAGCTATCCCGGGCGTATTATGCTCCTGAGCAAACAGCCAATCAGAGATGAGCATGCCGCTCCAGGGCATATATAAAGAGTGCTTTTTCGGGGGTCGCCTGCTGGAAGATGTAATAAAGAATTGCTGCAGAAGGATCCTGTGTCTGTCCGTGTTTTCCTGCCTGCTGGAAACCTGCGCGGACGACAGAGCTGAATGGGGTTGCAACCTCGTAAGAACAACAACAATAACAACCAACCAGATGCCTCAGAGCTGCCAGGGACTAAACCACCAACCAATGAGTACATATGGAAGGACCCATGGCTCCAGCCGTATATGTAGCAGAGGATGGCCTTGTTGGGCATCAATGGGAGAAGTTCTTGATCCTGTGAAGACTAGATGCCCCAGTGTAGGAGAATGCCAGGACAGCGAGGCCGGAGTGTGTGGATAGGTGAACAACCTCATAGAAGCAAGAGGATATTATCTGAAATGTAAATAAAGAAAATATCCAATAAAAAAACTCCTCTGCCACTTTGATTAAACAGCTGCTAGGTGTTGTTTCATGATAACACATAATTTCATTTGTATCGATTTAAAAAAAAATAGATCTCAAAAGTCCACCTGCAACTATGAAATGTAAATGTGAAAAAATTAATTTGATAGGTGCTTTTATTAGTGAAATTTGTTGAGGAGGTCACAATACAATTTAGATGAGATGGGCCATACAGCTACAAAGAATTAGAGAAAAAGGGCTTATATAAGAGAAGGGGGATGGAGAATGGAAAATGTAAATCCCCAGTATCTATGCAAAAGCCAGACTTGGAGGGATGTCTTCCTAAACCCCTTGCTGCAAGTATCAAAGCAAGGCCACATTCTGGAGGTCACTAAACTACCCATCTAGATTAATTCATGAGTTTCAAGCTCAGTTAACTACTCTATTACAAGTAAGGTTAATTGGAAATCAATTGTCAAAGACACACAATATCAACCTGTGTCCCCCACACTTCCTGGCATGTGTACCAACACATGCACCGACAGTTTATATCAATAATCCCCTCCATCTCACACAAAAAGATACAGTAAATCTGGCAAAGCATCCAAAAGCTAACACATATTGGTAATGTATACAGTTGGCATTTTCACAGTAGTAAGTGAAAAAACATTGGGTTTGCTTTATTACTAACACTGGATTTAAGTAAAACAAAATAACTAGAATGAAAGAAACATATATGTATATGATAAAACTTTTCACAAAATGAAATTATGTATATAAAATTATGTATATGTTTTTCTGGATGCTCACTACAGGATTTTAAGTGCATGTTAAGCATTTTTTTTTCATAGCAATCAAGTTATTTCATTGGCTTGATAAGTAATTTTTTTCTTATTACCAGCACATGATTACTTCCAACTTTCTATTATTGAATCTAAACTGAAATATTATATTTTAGAATGGAATTTATATAGACAACATAACCATAAATAGCATTGGCTCTACAAAATATATTATGTATAAATTCATTTTGAGAAAACTACTCCAGACTTTCACTAGAAATAGATTAAAGCTGAGTATACCTGGCCACTGGTAGAGAGGGGTTTGTAAAATTTAAGAAATTTTCAGAGAGCAAAATGTGTTCAAATTTATAATTAATATAGATAAAATTACTTTGAAAGTCTCCTGGGTTGGATTCCTGAAGTGACAAGCCCTTAACTCCTACTGACTTTCCTTCTGAAATTCTTCTGCAAAGCCATTGTGGGGGAAGGCCTACAAGGCAATATTTTAATTCTACATCTGCTAATTAGTACAGCAATTTCAAAGCACTATTCCATAATAAAGAGTAGTCTCTTTCTGAGATTTTTTTTCTCTCTCAGTAAGCAGTCAAAAGAATAAAAAATGTGTTTGTTTGAAAGCCTGTGGTATGTAGTACGGGCATCTTGGTAGTTTGGATGAGATTGTTCCCAATAGGTACATAGTTTTGAATAACTGGTCTCCAGTGGGTGACTGTCTGGAAGGATTAGGAGGTATTGCCTTAGTAGAGGAAGCATTTCACTGGGAGTGGGCTTTGAGCTTTCCAAATAATCATCATTTTGAGTTAGCTCTCTATGAAGACCAAAATGTTAGCTTTCAGCTGTTTCTACTGCCTACCATTCATTCACCCTACCATCATGAACTCTAACCTTCTGAAATCATAAGCCCAATGGAGTACTTTGTTTTATAAGCATGATCATGTCCCAGGAATAGAAAATTAACTAAGAAAGACAATCTCGCTCAGTTATAGGGTAACTAAATTGAAATATGTGATCTATGTTAAGTAAGATATTTCTACAGCAAGAGATTGTGACTTATTCCTTACAACTGATTCAAGAAAATTTTAACATTAGGTATCATTTTCTATAACCCCTCTTCCACTGTGAACTACCATTTACCACTACATATAACCTTTTCTGGCAAAATAGATTTCCCTAAACATTACAGAATATTCTTTCTCCTTATGGTTGCCTTCTAAAACTTGTTGATAAGGTAATATTGTTGAAGATGACACAAAAGGAATCCTAGACCCTGGACAATTCAAGGTGATCCTGACCTCAAGCTTTCATCCCTACTGGATGGCTATTGTACTGATGGACAGGGATCCTCATGCTACCAGCGAAGGGGCAGCCCATAAACTAGAGCCCCGTGAGTTATAATAACGTTGAAGAGCAAAATAGGCTCACTGGTAGAATAGTAGCATGAACATTATGAAAGTATCAAGCGCCTTCTAATTATATTTAAGACTCATTCTTTGTTTTTGTTTGTTTTTTGTTTTTTCGAGGCAGGGTTTCTCTGTATAGCCCTGGCTGTCCTGGAACTCACTCTGTAGACCAGGCTGGCCTCGAACACAGAAATCCGCCTGTCTCTGCCTCCCAAGTGCTGGGATTAAAGGCGTGCGCCACCACTGCCCGGCAAGACTCACTCTTGAATTTATGTTTAAATAGAAAAAAGCATCTACTAGCACTAGTCTCCTAAATAGATACAATAATTAACCAAATTTTGATTACTTATTGCTATAGCTATAAATTAATATATTTTTAATCCCTCACCAAAAATGAGTTTTGTTTTGTTTTTCATAGTAGATGGTGACTAACACAGAAATAGGTAGCATTCATGATGCTGGGAATAAGATACTTCAGAATGTTTACCCTTAAATGGATTATCTATATGATATCCCTACCCATAGGATTCTCACAGAAGAGCAGAGCAGAAAGATTGTAAGAGCCACAATGGTAGATGTCTAAAAGAAAACACTGGTTTTTTTGTTTGTTTGTTTGTTTGTTTTGTTTTTGTTTTATTTATTTATTTATTTTGGTTTTTGGTTTTTTTCTCACAGAGGCTAGTTATGTATACGAACTCACAGCAATTTTTACAGTAGAAAAAGACTCGTAAATACTCAAGACCATGGCATCTCTTATTCCTAATAGAGGAGTATTGGCAATTGAATGACCTTATTGGGTATCAATGGGAGAAGAGGCCCTTGGTCCTGTGAAGGCTCCACTCCCCGGTATAGGGGAATGTGAGGGCAGAGAGGCAGGAATGGGTGGGTGGGTGGGGGAACACTCTCATAGAAACAGGGGGAGGGTGGATGAGATAGAGGGTTTGGGGGACAGGGTTAACAAGGAAAGGCTATAACATTTGAAATGTAAATAAATAAAATATCCAATAATAATAAAAAAAAGATACAGGGACAAGCAGTGTTAGTTTTATTTTGGGTGTGAAGTCTGGTAAGTAGAATTTGTTCCACAAGTTGGTCTTATACTCACAAATGTTCAGACAACATTTCACTCAGAAGTCTTAAAAACAAAAAACAAAAAGCAAAACAAAACGAAACATCAACGAAATTGGATGGTAAGGAAGTACTGGTGTACCAGGGAAAAACTGAGGCAAGGGATAAACTATTAAAATACATAGTATAAAATTCTCATAAAATTCAGAAGAGTATTATGTACAATGTAAGTAATTAGCTTATTGTCAGAAAACTGTCTTTTATATGGGACACATTACAATTATTTTTAACATTCTTGGTTCCTGCATTGTTATTTTCATTGATTTCTCTCTCTCTCTCTCTCTCTCTCTCTCTCTCTCTCTCTCTCTCTCT
>JADRCD010189899.1:0-15566 GCA_019843815.1 Montemys delectorum
GTGTGTGTGTGTGTGTGTGTGTGTGTGTGTGTGTGTGTGTGTGTCCTTAGGCAGGAGACAGGACATTCTGCCTCCTTTCCTTATGAGCCTCTGGAGTAGGATGTGATTATTTCTTGTGCCAGCTTTGTTTGCAAACCTTGGGAGAGTTCCTTTAGTAGATAAGCTAGCTTTTCTTCAGACAGCCAAGAAGGGATAGAAGCAGTTTCCTTTATGAAAATGTGCCAGAAACGTCAAAGCTCTCTGAAAGTGCTAAAGGCTGGGTCCAAGAAGCAAGTTGATAGAATCTATGCAGAAGCCTGTACTTCAGCTTAGGACTTCCACACTGCTGCCTCCTTTGCCCTCATTCCCAGGCACCTATTGATGAGAAGCTCTACATCTGAGCACCGCCGCCGATTGCTCACTGAAGTCCTCTCTTCATTTCCAGGTGAGTTTGTAGAACATCCTTCTTAGAAGCTTTGTGGGGAAACTGTCCATGGATAGTTACATATTCTATCATCTCTTGGCAGCTGCAGAGTACCGGTTCTAGGCTTCTTTACTACAGACCCCTATCCCATATACACTCAAGTTCCTCATATTAAAAATGATGCAGAGTTTACACATAACCTAGACAGTCTCCTAGACACTTTAGTCTCTAGAATGTGTTTTCCTAATATAATGTCCGAATAAATGTCTTTCAAAAATATTTTTGAGGGATGAAGAGATGGGTCAGCAGTTAAGAGCACATACTGCTCTTGCTGAAGTCCTGGGGCTTGGTTCAAATACCCATATGGTGGCTCAGACTTCTGAATAACTCAGGTTCCAGATATCTGGTCATGACTCAGGTCTTCACAAACACCAAGCATGTATATGGCACACACAAACACATACAGGCATATTTACTTGTCTGTCTATATATCTATCATGTGTGCAATATATAGTATATATTTATTCATTTTATATATGGATATATACATAATATATTTATCCTTATGTATGGATTCATATATATTCATATATATGTGTGTGTGTGTCTGTGTGTGTCTCTGTGTGTAAAATTTGGAGAAATGAGAAGAGAGAAGAACAGGTTAAGGTATAGATGTTCTGAATAATGCAACTGTTAACCCCAAAGCACAATTCAATTGGAATAAATATAAAGTGTAGACTAGGAAAATGTAGCTAATATAAGCTACAATCTTGTGTCTCTCTTTTGTTTCAGCCATTAGCCACCAGTGATCTTTTTGCTTTTCCCATGAGAAATAAAGAAACCAGAGAAGAGACAAGAATCAGTGTAGCATTTAAACAACAGAGTGCTCTAGCCTGCCATAGCCTGCTCCATGTGATGCTATAAGTAGCTGGTGTTGCCGTGGCAACATGACAATGGTAAACAAAGATGTTTTCTGAATAGCCGCAGCAAATGTGGCTTTTATGTCACACCCTCCTACTACCAACCCCCTACCATCATAAAAGAGACCTTGCCACAAATTGGGTTTTCCACATTGAGATAGAATAGGTGGAGTGGGCCACTATTTTCTTGTTTATTTGTTATGGTCTGTGATTTTACAATGCTGGCAATTTTGTTGACACGACTCAATTTAGAGAATATCATATTGCATATTGAACTCTAGCTCTCCCTGTTGTGTGGCACTGCTGTACTGGGTAAAAACTCTCTGGTGGAGAATCTCTGGTTATGACAAGCCCGGGTTGTCTTTACCTTATGAGGTCACAGAGCTAAGTACAGCATCAAGGTTCTTAGAAGTCGATGAGCAAGTGAAGAAGAGCTCTCTGAAGACAATGTTGATCTGCTGGAACCTGTAGAAAAACAGTCTGGGATGTTAGGATATTGTTCAACGAATCAATTAAAGTGACGAGGAGAATGATGGGCTCAGGTGGACATGTGGGAGGTTTACAATGCCTCTATAATCTCTGCAGCAAAGATTACAAATCATGCTGCTTACTAAAATATACTATATTTTAAAAATTGTCCTGTGTAAGGAGAATGCTAGAAAACAAAATATGCAGAGAGTATGTTTATTGCAATGCTGTCTATGGCTCAATGTACTAAGCCCCTGACATCTAATACATATTTAATTTTTTTCCTCAAAGGCATTGCTCCTTGAGATAGTTGTAATATATCTTCTATGAAAGGATTAACTCTTTTGATGGGACCCCATTTATTTACATATTTAATTTATTGTAAATTATAATACAAAGCAACGGATTTCCTTAGAAGAATTTTCATACATATTTAGTTTTGGTTGATCCATTCCTGCCTGTCCCCTTTAAATACTTGTGACCTTCAGCCCCCAGTATTCCTCTTTCAACTTGTCTAGAATGTTTGACTACCCTCCCTATCTCTCTCTCCAGCAAAATAGAAACTTCCCCCTCTCCTTGGCCTCTATCCAGTTTCATGATCTATATATACTAACTCACTCTCCCTTAAATGCATGTGTGCAGAAAATTAGAGACATATGAGAAAGCATGACATTGTCTCTTTTGGCCTGGTGACCTCATTTAATGTATTTTCCAGTTGTGTCCATCCTCTTGTACATGTCCCAAATTTCACTTTTTTTATGATTGAGTAAACTTCCATTGTATGTATATCACATTTACATCATGCATCCATTGATCAAGGGACCCCTGTGCTGATTCCATGACCTTGCTATTGTGAATAGAACAGCAGAAAGCTTGGACAAGCCAGTATCTTTATGGTGGGATATAGCATCTTCTAGTTATGTATGCAATAGTGACATAGTTAGGTCATGTGATTACTCTAGTCTTTTTGCAAAACTCTCCATGGTGGCTACATATGTTTCTGCCCCCACTGACAGTCAATAAGAACTCTCTTTTTTCCATATCCTCATGGCAAACTATTACTTACTTGACTTGATGATAGTCATTCTGACTGGGATGTCTGTTTAAAAATATAAAACTGTGAGCTGCAGATGTGTGTCCTAGTCAGGCATGTTTGCATATAAAGCTCAAACTATTTTCTGTGTGAAAATTAATTCATGGTGGGATTCAGGAACAGAAGGACGCATTTTGATTGGAGCCAAGGCGTGAAACAGTGTCTGGATCCTGGGGTTAGGATTAACCTGAGTCCAGGGAAAACTCATTGCTGCTAACTGTCTCTGCTTACTGAACTCCAGCCTAAAATGTCAAGTTCACTTAGGTATGTGCTCTGTTCCTGGTCAAGCTACTAGAACAAGCTCTGTAAAGCTCTGTAAAGCTCTGCGAAGAGAGGGAGAAAGAGAAATGGACTTTTGGCACCAGGAAACACACATCTTCTAACTCATTTTCCTCTGGATGGAGAGAGAAGATTGTATACATTGAAATGGAGGGATTAGAGGAAACTATATAGACTATACAGTGATGTGCAGTGCCAAGAGCGTAAAGGAGGGTGGGATGAGAAATGCTAAGGGAAAAACAGACACAATTGCTTCCCAACTCTCTGTTTCTTCCTTGATTCTGACATTTTACCCATCTCTGATCGCTGCGGGTACACAGAGACAGTGAATTGTGAGCATCTGCTCATCTTATTTGAACCCTATGGTCTCAGGGGGAAATTCTAAAGCAAGGAGCATAAACTGAGTTGCAAAACCATTAGCAGAGGCAGAGGCAGGGAGAGACCTCTTCCCTGAAGGACCGCTTTGGGCATAGTTTTTCCTAATTAAATGCTGCCACCCCTCCCGATGGGGAAGGGAGAGCCACTTCTTGCCAAATTCCCTGAGCAATCAGACTTTTGTTCAGAGTTCAAGAAGAGTGCTACTCTTTGAAGAAAGATAAGGACTTAATGGAGTCTGGAAATTTTATTCAAAGTAAATGATACCTGAAAGCTAGCATTAAAAAGCTCAATGAATTAGTTATGCTGCAGGATTAGAAAGCAGAAAGCAGCAGCATGTTTCTAAGGAATTTATTAGGGACAAGTGGTCTAGTCTGAGTTTAGATTTTTCATTTTCCCCATAATCAGTGCATTTACCAACACCCACACGGATATAATTCCTGATGGTTTTCCAGGGAGAATAGAAACTTACGTTATACTTATCATACAAAGACATAGTGGACATTTAAAAATAGAATTATATTAAGACAATGAACACAACCTGGACAGTATGTCTAAGCAAACTAGACAGTTGGAGGCATGCCCCTTGTCTGTACAACCATCGTGCAGGTGTAGACAATTGGTTCTAGAACTGTGGCTGTGAATACTTCTTCAGGCTGCTGGAGCTGGCCTACAGGAACTGACTTGCTAATGAACATCAGTCCTCATCTAGCTGTGCCTCTGTCTTTTCAGTTCTGAGGCCCAGTAAATCCAAAAAACTTCCTCACTGCCTCACAGCAATCTCCATAATTCATTTCTCTTGTGTTCTGGAAATGTCTTCTTCCTCATTCTTACATCTGAAGGAATGCTTCTTGTTGTTTCTCTGGGACTACTTAGGATAGTAAAGCACCCAAGGATGTGGTTTCTATATATGAAGACACTGTCACTGTCTTCAGACACACCAGAAGAGGGCATCAACTAGCATTACAGATGGTTGTGAGCCATCATGTGGTTGCTGGGATTTGAACTCAGGACCTCTGGAAGAGCAGTCAGTGCTCTTAACTGCTGAGCCGTCTCTCCAGCCCCAGGATATAGTCTAAAGAAGATGATTTCATGTCCCCAGAATCCCGACCATGTGCATTCCAATGTTCTATATTTTAAGACATCTTTGTCTGGTATGTCACTGTATTTGAAATAATACTGAATATTTGGAATAATGCTGAAACATATCTTTCATGACGAGAGAAGATCAACTAGATTGGCTGTTCAGAATATCCATGTGAAGTCATCACTCTCCAAATTTGGGGCTGTTCTTTTCCCACTAACTAGTATTTTCTGAATGAAGGCATATTTCTCTATTTTTTTGTATGGAATTTAATTTTGTTAGTGTACAACCCTAGAGATGTGTAAGTAATTTATCCAAACACTTCAGTCAGGGAGGCCTCCAGGATTTGTTGTGGTCCTTGGGGGGGAGGGGGGGTGGCGGCATATGGTATTAGCTCCTCAGTGAGGGCTGTTTCTGCGCAGGTGCACTTGGATGGCTCTGATCTCAGTCACGCCAAGGAAGAGGAAGGAAGAGAGGAGAATGCCTGTGAAGATCTTATTCCCAGGGAAGCTTTGCTTGTTTTGTTTTGGGGACAATAAAAGGCAAGTGTTACTTACTTCTTTTAAGAAATCCCAGCTGCAGAAGGGGCTGCTGACCACAGTATGGACTGTTGCCAAACTTTCTGCTGGAGAGATGCTGGGACCCAGAAACACTTGCAAATGAGCAGATACTCTGAGAGGCAGAGAGAGGGGAGGAGGGAGAGAAAAAGGGAGAGGGAGAGGGAGAGGGAGAGGGGGGAAAGAGGGAGAGGGAGAGGGAGAGAGGGGAGAAAGGGAGAGGGGGGAGAGAGGGAGAGGGAGAGAGGGAGAGAGGGAGAGAGGGAGAGAGAGAGAGAGAGAGAGAGAGAGAGAGAGAGAGAGAGAGAGAGAGAGAGAGAGAGAGAGAGAGTTAGTTCATAGAAACAATTTCACATAAAGGAGCTTAGTCTGTGAGTATGTTTAATAAACAGCTTTTTGGTTCAGGGACCACGTTCACAGGATTGCTCCCATTGCCTGAGCCTTTTGTTCCAGTAGCTTGGGAAAACCTTTGTCCTGGCTTAGGGGGCACCAGGGATAGGCTGTTAGCTCTGTAGCTTTGTACTATGTTATTATTTTATGAGCATTACTTCCTGAGCCAGAAACTGAATGTAGAATCTCAAGCCTAAAGAATATATGTATGTGATAGATTAGAGCTGAGTATAGTACACATCTGTAATCCTACCACTGAGAAGACTGTCACAAGTTCAAACTGGGTTACATAATGACTTCAAAGGTATCCTGAACTACATAGACTTTGTCTCTAAAACAGAAACACACATACACACACACACACACACACACACACACACACACACACACACACACATACAAAGTAATAAATCTAATTATAACACTTGGGCTTCTTATAGCATGCTTGTAATCTCAGTAGGCACGATCTTGTAATCTCAGTCTATAGTAGGAGGATCACTGAGTTTGGGGCTAGCCTGGGTTACAAAGAGGTACTGTCTCTGAGGAAAGTAATGTGGTTCCTTTGCTAGAGAAATGAAGCTCTGCTCTTGCAACTGAGAAGAACGTATAGCTGAGTCAGTAGACCTTGCTCCACTCCATCAGGGTAGGTCTCTTTGTCATAAGAAAATTCTTCACATCCTCCATTTGTTTGTTTGTTTGTTTGTTTGTTTACAGTGATGCTAAACATGCTAAACTCTAAGACTATGAGTAAGATCCAGAGACAAGTAGGAGCCTGCATAGCTAGCTCATCATTTTATTTTTTTTTTTTACTAATTTTTATTAGATATTTTCTTTATTTAATGTCATATGATATCTCCTTTCCCAGTTTCCCCTCCGAAAGAAAGATAAAAAATCAAATAAAAATTAAAAAGAAACTTTCTAAGGCGGGACCAGCTGGGAGGCACAGGCCTCACGAGTCACAGGGGAGTCACAGGGGAGTCACAGGGCAGCAGGGACAGTATCCTCTCAGCCTCCAAGTGACAGCAGTGAATCAGCAACCCACTCTGCCCCTTCCCTGCAAGTGGAGATCCTGCCTCCAAGGAGTGCTTTAATCAGGGACTCAGGTGAGATCTGCCATTTTCTCTCCGGTGACTTTCTAAGGTGGAACCAGCCAAGAGGCACAAGCCTCAGGAGTGGCAGGGGAATGGCAGGGACTGGATCCTCTCAACTTCAGAGTGACATCAGTGGATCAGCCACCCACTCTGCCCCTTCCCTGCAAGTGGAGAGCCTGCCTCCAGGGAGTGCTTTAACCCAGGGGACTCACCATCTGTGCCCGGGATTTACCAGAGGGGAGCTGATCTCCCAGAAGTACTGACACAGGCTTACAGACCCACAGGAGGAACAAGCTCTACTCAGAGACAAAAAAAAAAAAAAAAAAAAAAAAAAAAAAAACTAACACCAGATATCAACAGATGGCGAAAGGCAAACACAAGAATCCTACCAACAGAAACCAAGACTACTTGGCTTCATCAGAACCTAGTACTCCCACCACAGCAAGTCCTGGATATCCCAAAACACCGGAAAAGCAAGATTTGGATCTAAAATCATATCTCACGATGGTGCTAGAGGAATTTAAGAACTCCTTTAAAGAAATACAGGAGAACACAGGTAAAGAGGTACAAGCCCTTCAAGAGGAAACAAAAAAATCCCATAAAGAATTACAGGAGATCACGAGTAAACAAGTAGAAGCCCTTAAAAGGAAACCCAAAAATCCCATAAGGAATTACAGGAAAACACAAACAAGCAGGTGAAGGAATTGAGCAAAACCATCCAGGGCCTAAAATGGAAGTAGAAACAATTAAGAAATCACAAAGAGAGACAACTCTAGAATTAGAAATCTTAGGAAAGAAGTCAGGAAACATAGATGCAAGCATCACCAATAGAATACAAGAGATAGAAGAGAGAATCTCAGGGGCAGAAGATACCATAGAAAACATTGACACAACAGTCAAAGAAAATGCAAAATGCAAAAAGATCCTAACCTAAAACATCCAGGAAATCCAGGACACAATGAGAAGACCAAACCTAAGGATAATAGATATAAAAAAGAGTGAAGACCTCCAACTTAAAGGGCCAGTAAATATCTTCAAGAAAATTATAGAAGAAAACTTCCCTAACCTGAAGAAAGAGATGCCCATGAACATACAAGAAGCCTATAGAACTCCAAATAGACTGGACTAGAAAAGAAATTCCTCCTGCCACATAATAGTCAAAACACCAAATGTACAAAACAAAGAAAGAATACTAAAAGCAGTAAGGGAAAAGGGTCAAGTAACACATAAAGGCGGGCCTATCAGAATTACACCAGACTTCTCACCAGAGACTATGAAAGCTAGAAGATCCTGGGCAGATGTCATACAGACCCTAAGAGAACACAAATGTCAGCCCAGACTACTCTCAATCACCATAAATGGAGAAACCAAAGTATTCCATGACAAAACCAAATTCACACAATATATTTCCACAAATCTAGCCCTTCAAAAGGTAATAAATGGAAAACTCCAACACAAGGAGGAACTACTCCCTGAAAAAGCAAAAATGTAATTTTCCAACAAAACTAAAAGAAGATAGATGCATGAACGGAATTCCAGCTCTAACAACAAAAATAACAGGAAACAATAATTACTTTTCCTTAATATCTATTAATATCAATGACTCAACTCCCCAATAAAAAGACATAGACTATCAGATTGGGTACGTAAACAGGATCCAACATTTTGTTGCATACAGGAAACCCACCTCAGTGACAAAGACAGACACTACCTCCAAATAAAAGGGTGGAGAACAATTCTCCAAGCCAATGGTCCCAAGAAAATAGCTGGAGTAGCCATTCTAATATCGAATAAAATTGACTTTCACCCTAAAGTGATCAAAAAAGATAAAGAGGGACACTTCATATTCATCAAAGGTATGTTCCATGTTCTTTATTGTCAACAGTGCTGTATCTGGTTGACTGATAGTCTTACCACAAGGAACATTTATCTGTGTTGTTAGAATGTACACTGCCATGGACTTTAGGAATCTGTTTGAATTGGAACAGTATACACCTCTGAGTTCTGCAGTTCCTTTGTCCCAAGCCTTTAATGATAGACATGGAATCACTCACCATGCTATCTCATCTATTAGGATACTGGGGAATACGCAGTGGTCAAAGATAGTTTCTGTGATTCATTGATGATGACTAGAAATTCAAACCTTATCTTGTTTTTTGAAAAATGTGAGTGGAAAATTAGTTTTTGATCATGTAAAATGCAAAAAAAAATTAAAAAGAAAAAAGAAAACAAACAAAACAAAAAAAAAAACCATTCCCCTCTCCCCCTCCTCCTGCTCACCAACCCATCCTCTCCAATTTCCTGGCTCTGGCATTCTCCTACACTGGGGCATAGAACCTTGACAGGGCCAAGGGCCTCTTCTCCCATTGATGACCTACTTGGCCATCCTCTGCTATATATGCTCCTGGAGCCATTAGTCCCACCACGTATACTCTTTGCTTGGTGGTTTAGTCCTTGGGAGCTCTGAGGGTACTAGTTAGTTCATATTGTTGTTTGTCATAAGGGGCTGCAAACCCTTCAGCTCCTTGGTTCCTTTCTCTAGCTCCTTCATTGGGGACCCTGTACTCAGTCCAATGGTTGGCTGTGAGCCTTTATTTCTGTATTAGTCAGGCACTGTCATAGCCTCTCAGGAGACAGGTATATCAGGCTCCTGTCAGCCAGCACTTGTCGACATCCACAACAGTGTCTGGATTTGATGGTTGAATATGGGGAAGATTCCCAAGTGGAACAGTCTCTGGATTGTCCTTCCTTCAGTCTCTGCTCCATAGTTAATCTCTCTGACTCCTTCCATGGATATTTTGTTCCCCCTTTTAAGAAGGAATGAAGTATCCACACTTTGGTCTTCCTTTTTCTTGAGCTTCTTGTGCTTTGTGTATTATACTTTGTGTATTCCGATCTTTTGGGCTAATATCCACTTATCAGAGAGAGCATACCATGTGTGTTCTTTTATGATTGGGTTACCTTACTCAGGATGATATTCTCCAGATCCATCTATTTCCCTAAAATTTCATAAACTCATAGTTTTTAATAGCTGACTAGTACTCCATTGTGTAGATGTACCATATTTTCTGTATCCATTCCTCTGTTGAGGAACATCTGGGTTGTTTCCAGTTTCTGGCTATTATAAATAAGGCTGCTATAAACATAGTGGAGCATGTGTCTTATTACATGTTGAAGCGTCTTCTGGGTTATATGCCCAGGAGTGGTAGAGCTGAGTCCTCTGGTAGTACTATGTCCAATTTCTGGAGGAACCACCAAACTGATTTCCAGAGTGGTTGTACCAGTTTGCAATCCCACCAGCAAAGAAGGAGTGTTCCTCTTTCTCCACAACCTCTCCAGCATCTGCTGTCACCTGAGTTTTTTATCCTAGCCATTCTGACTGGTGTGAGGTGGAATCTCAGGGTTGTTTAGATTTGCATTTCCCTGATGACTAAGGATGTTGAACGTTTCTTTAGGTGCTTCTCAGCCATTTGGTATTCATGAGTTGAGAATTCTTTGTTTAGCTCTGTACTCCATTTTTAAATAGAGTTATTTGGTTCTCTAGAGTCTAACTTCTTAAGTTCTTTGTATATATTGGATATTAGCCCTCTATCAGATATAGGATTGGTAAAGATCTTTTCCCCATCTGTTGGTTGCTATTTTTGTCCTATTGACAGTGTCCTTTGCCTTACAGAAGCTTTGCAATTTTATGAGGTCCCATTTGTCAATTCTTGATCTTAGAGCAGAAGCTATTGGTGTTCTGTTCAGGAAAATTTTCCCTGTGCCCATGTGCTCTAGGATCTTCCCAACTTTCTTTTCTATTAGTTTTAGTGTATCTGAGGTCCTTCACCCACTTGGACTTGAGCATTCTACAAAGAGATAAGAATGGATTGATTTGCATTCTTCTACAAGCTAACCACCAGTTGAGCTGGCACCATTTGTTGAAAATGCTGTCCTTTTACCACTGGATGGTTTTAGCTCCTTTATCAAAGATCAAGTAACCATAGGTGTGTGGGTTCAATCCTGGGTCTTCAATTCTACCTGCCTGTCACTGTACCAATACCATGCCGTTTTTCTCACAATTGCTCTGTAGTACAGCTTAAGGTCCAGGATGATTCCACCAGAGATTCCTTTATTGTTGAGAATAGTTTTCTCTACCCTGGGTTTTTTTTTTTTTTATTCCAGATGAATTTGCAAATTGTTCTTTCTAAGTCTGTGAAGAATTGAGTTGGAATTTTTATGGGGACTGCATTGAATCTGTAGATTGCTTTTGGCAAGGTGGCCATTTTTACTATATTAATCCTGCCAATCCATAAGCATGGCAGATCTTTGCATCTTCTGAGATTTTCATCAATTTCCTTCTTCAGAGACTTGAAGTTCTTGTCAAACAGATCATTTACTTGCTTAGTTAGAGTCACACCAAGGTATTTTATGTTATTTGTGACTATTGTGAAAGGTGTTGTTTCCCTAACTTCTTTCTCAGCCTGTTTATCCTTTGTGTAGATGAAGGCCACTGATTTGTTAATTTTGTATCCAGCTACTTTGATGAAGTTGTTTATCAGGTTTAGGAGCTCTCTGGTGGAATTTTTGGGGTCACTTAAGTATACTATCATATCATCAGCAAATCATGATAATTTGACTTCTTCCTTTCCAATTCGTATCCCTTTGATCTCCTTTTGTTGTCTAATTGCTCTGGCTAGAACTTCAAGTACAAAAAAACTAAAAGTTATAACATAACTAATAATTTAGATTTGAAATTCTAAATTTACGACAAATCCACAGTAACCCAAATTAAGAAGCTATTGGGTAAGCTCAGTAGTAGATCAAATACAATTACAGGAAGACCTGACAAAACCAATACAGGCCGGGGGCGGGGCATTCAGGATGAAGAAATGGAGAGCAAAGAAATGGAATACAATTAGCCTGAGAGGAGATACACAGCAAATCCATGTAAATGCAATCATGGAGAAAAGGGAGAAAGAAGAGATAGAAAGAAGTATTTGAATAGAGAACAGCTGAGACAATTCCAAACTGGTGAAGATGTCAGGCCCTCATCAAATATTATGTAAAAAAGATGATATAGCTAAATGCTTAAGTATAAAAATCATCAAATTAAAAAAGCAAAGAGAAAAGGAGGCTCAATATTACTGGTGTTTGTAGAAAAGATAAAATAAATGTAAAGGATTAAGATAAAGTAAATGTAAGGGACTAAAATAAGGCTGAATACTGGATTTCTTTTTTAAAAATATCTACACATTTATTCCTGCTTCTATGGAAACCGTTTTTCAAAAATTAAGTGTGCACTTACTGTTAAATTCTATAACTCAAAATCGAGATGTTTATGCTAGAGAAATGAAAAACATATGGCCACACAAAGATCTACAGATGATGGTCATAACAGCTATATTTACAAGAGCCTCAAACCAGAAATCATCAATGCTGTTTAAAAAAAAAATATCAGAAGGTCCATGGTATCTTATTCAATTATGTAGCCCTGTCAAATAATAGAATAAAAGGATAGAAAATAGATTTATGGTTAGTGTGGCTTGGGAATGGTGGTGGGGCTTGTGTGACTATGAAGGGGAAACATGAGACAGATCATGTGGGACTGGGGTAGCTCTTATTGAATGCCATGGTGGTTACACAAATCTACACCTGATCAAGCCACATACTTTGTACCCATGTCAGATCTCTGATGATGTGAGCTGAACAGACATATAAGACCCTTCCCGCAGAGCTTTGCACTTTCCACTGAAACTCTATCTCCAAACACAAAGACTTCCCCCACAAATCATTATTAAATTCATTAAGTACAAGCAGACTGGTAATCTAATTCTAAGATAATGATGACCAAATCAGATTTGGTTTTTTACATCTAATTCTGTCCAAGTACCAGAGTATAAAAGTCAGAATAAGTAAGTGTAAAGCTGCTGAGCCACTGATACTGTTGCCAAAGAGGGTGAGCAAGCAGGGAGGTGTCAAACTGTTGTTTCCTTTAGTGTTGATGTTATGGAATGTCTCTACAGCTGAAATAAACAAATGGATAACAGGTAAGTGAATACCTTGCTACATTAATGATGGCAAATAACCACTACCTAAACAATAACGATTACCCAAGCACAGAAAGAAAGATTCAAGGAGACAGAGACTGAGAAAGATAGAGATAAAGGGAACAGACAGTAATAATTGGCTTTAACATCAACTTAACATTTAAGAGACTTGACACATTCATTGCCGGTGTGTTGTGTTTTGTGCTTTGAAATGATGATTTCACAGCCAAATTATCCTGGACCCGTGGATGTGTGATGTTTTTGTTTTTATTGTTGATTCTTCTCCTACCTGCCTTGTGGACTGAATGTGCAAGGACCTTGGGGTCAGTACACAGCTTGTTTTAAGCTTGCTCATTTTTTTTTATTATTTTCATTTATTATCAGCTTTGCCTCAATTTTACAAACACCTCTATTGATTTCATATTTAACCCTCCTGGTATCATCAATGCGTGAAGAAAGCTTGGAATATCTTTATCCCCAGAACCCATATAAAAATCAGGTATGAAGGTGAAGGCCTGGACTGCTTGTGTTGAGGACAGGGCAGAGACAGGAATATCCTGGGTGTGTCTATCTAGTTTTCCAGCTGAAATGATGAGCAAATAATTTAGTGAGAGATTCTGTTTCAAAAAATAAGGTGGAGGTCAACATGACAGATACCCAAAGTTGAATTATTGGCCTCCACACATGCTCACACAAGCAGGTGAGTATACCTGAGCATACAGATACACACACCAAACCATGAATATACACAAATACAGACATACATATGAGTGTACATGGGCACATACACACACACATACACACACACACACACACACACACACACACACACACCACACTTCTATCTTTAGCATCTCCTTAGGCTTCTCTGTTCCTGGGGGCCCACATAGTGCATAGGGCCAGTGTGCTGCAATCAGGCTACTGTGCACGGGGCCAGCCTGCTGCAACCCATCTGCATGCGTGGGGCCAGCCTGCTGCAATTTTCCTGCTGGGAATTTGTCTTTCCTCAGCAAATTTACACGGTTGTTTCTGCCACAACATGTGGTCCCAAGGCAAATTCATTGCAGACTGGTTGTTGGGTTTCTTTGCCTCTCAGTGTTGCTGAATCCAAAGTGATTAAGTGGAATCCAAATCAAGAGAGGGGCAGTGCCAACGCAGCCCACATGAAACGCCCAACTTTGGAAATAAGATTGGCAGTGTTATCAATACTGAAAATGCTGATGAAATTTCACTACTGAAAGGCAGCTAAAGCCTGCTGAGGAATATAAATGAGAAACAAGTGTCGATTTTATTCTCTTAATAAAAAAGGCAATGCTGTTTGGATTCACATCGTAGTCTAATTATTGATTTCATCACCACAAATGGAAAACAGAAGGACCACAGGAGAACAAGAGCCAATAAAAACATAGAGGAATGGAGGGAGCAGAGAGCCTGCATAGTTCTATATGATGGATATACAGAACAGCCACCATCAACTTCTTGGGAAGGGGAGCCTCAGTAGGAGAGAGGGAGTAGGAGAGTAGAAATGGCCAAACCATACTATATACATGTATGAAACTGTCAGAGACAAATACACAAAACCAGTGGTAAACAAAAGAATACCACTTTCCACAGAGCTTTCCATGACCAAAATGATGGAGTCTGCTGCCACTTCCAGAGCTCTCTTAGATTCCAAGTCCAGGGCCTTCATTGAAGTGAGCTGAGGGTTTCACAACTAGGAGGTTACAAACTGGCCATTATCAGATGGTGGATGTCATCCAGCACGGCACTGTTGTCCTGTGCACACAAGTTTTAAAGTCACTTTTCTCTGACTAATCCATACATTAAAAAGGGGTTGTCACGGCAGGCTTTTCTATCTGGTGGAGCCAGAGTCCCTGCTATTTTAAGCCTTCCAGGGCAGAACTGCCTGGAGCCTTTCATAGCCTCAGAACTTAAGCAAAGACAGTCCAAGAACTCCAAAGCAGATAATCAGAAAAAAATTTGAGAAGCAGGGAATGAGTTTAATGGCCAAAAAGTTGAGCTCTTTTTGGAAAGGAAATAAGAAAAGATGGGAGATCTGGCGTGGGAGTGTGAGGAGCAGAGGCTGCTCCAACCACTGATCTGGCTCCAACCCAGAGTCTGTACTGGAGCTGGGTTTCTCAAGCCATGTTCTCACAATATGTGCCTGATTTTGGCCATGTCTGTACATAAAGCTTCAGTTTTTCAATTTAATATTTTACTTAAGTTCTATTTCATTTAAGGCAACTTTATGTGACTACCATATATAAAAAGTCAATAAGACTTACAGTAAATGAAAAGTGAAATATATATGTATATGCATGTATATATGTATACACATATTTTACAGGGTATGTAAATTACATTCAGTAAATTCTAACAAGATAGTATTTTATTTGTTTAGCGGTATAAGTATAAGCTGGAAGCCTTATTATTTTGTTGTTTTCAGAAAAAAGAGAATTCATTATATTATTGATTATCTTTGATGTAGTCAGCTAATTTAATGGAAAACTGGAAGTTGAATAATATCCCTGTTGTATGAAAGAACACTTGCTGTTGGAGTTACTTTGTTACAGCAAAAAAACAATATAAAGAAGGCCTGATGTCAGGGTACAAATGATATCAGGGTACAAAGTGATCCTTTTAAGTTTATTTGCAAAAGTTGCTGCTGGGTAAGTCAGCTCTACTTGTCATCCTGCTCCACTCGCTTCCAACTCTCAGATGGAGTGTCATCCGCTTGGGTGTTTCCATTCCTTGAATGGGGCTAGCTGGGCCCTGGGGAAGAAACTTGATAATAAGATAGTGGTGGAGAGAGAGAGAGAGAGAGAGAGAGAGAGAGAGAGAGAGAGAGAGAGAGAGAGAGAGAGAGAGAGAGAATTC
>JADRCD010189900.1:667-30107 GCA_019843815.1 Montemys delectorum
TTTGTTTGTTTGTTTGTTTTTTGGAGGGGAACCTGGGAAAGGGAAAATTTACATGTAAATAAAGAAAATATCTAATAAAAAAAAACAACAACAATCAAAAAAAAAAAAAAAAAAAGATGTTACTTTCTGGGGTTGAGACATGGCTCAAGGACATGTACTGCTGTTCCGAGGACCTGAGTTCAAGTCTCAGCACCACGTGAGGCAATCACCTGTAGCTCCATGTCTAGGGGGATCTGACACTTTTCCTCTGTAGGCACTTACATTCACATGTGCACACCTCACAAACACTAAAATATAACAAAAATACATTGTAAAAGATATTACTTTCTTTTTGTTTGTTTTTTCGAGACAGGGTTTCTCTGAGTAGCCCTGGCTGTCCTGGAACTCACTCTGTAGACCAGACTGGCCACGAACTCAGAAATCTGCCTGCCTCTGCCTCCCAAGTGCTGGGATTAAAGGTGTGTACCGCCACTGTCCGGCTTTATTACTTTATTTTTATTAATAAAAACAACAACAGCAGCAACAATAAAGCCAAGGGCACCATTCAGCTGTGTGGCACTTATCATGAGTTTGATCTCTATTACTGCAAAGCAGAAGCAAATGCCAACACTTTTGGTTGGCATGGTGGTACACACCTGCAATTACAGCCCTCCACAGCTAAAGAGGCAGGAGGGCCAGAACTTCCAGGCCGGATCACTTAAAGGCTTGAAAACCACCACCCTACCCCACAACAATTTTTTCAAATTAATTTTTAAAAAATTGTATTTTATGTGTGGGAGATGGTGCCGCAGTCCTGGGAGGAGTAGAGGGAGGGGAAACTGTGGACAGGGAAAAATAGAAAAAAAAGTTGATGTGGCTTGAATTTTTATTATTGTCTGTGCTTAACAACTCGATTAATATTTTCTGAAAGCAAAGCAGGGATGGTGGCATACTGTAAAGCAGAGGGATTAAGAGTTTGAGAGAAGGTTGGTTATGGGCACATGCCTTTAATCCCATAAAGACTGTCTCAAAAAAACAAATTGAAGAAGGAGGAGGAGGAGGAGGAAGAGGAGGAAGAGGAAGAAGAGGAGGAGGAAGAGGAAGAGGAGCAGGAAGATGAGGACAATGATCAAAGAAAAACTCTATGTCTGAGTTTGAGGCCAGCCTGGTCTACAGAGTGAGTTCCAGGACAGCCAGGGCTATACAGAGAAACCCTGTCTTGAAAAACAAAAAACAAAAAACAAAACAGAAGAAAAGAAAAAGAAAAAGAAAAAGTCTATGAACAGCCTGAGGCTCCTAGGGAAACCCTGATAGAAAATTAAAAAACAATTGTGTCTTCTCATCTGCAAACATAAGCAGGAGACTCTCAGATACCTAGGCTAAACAGTCCAGCTGCAGATCCAACCCCAGCTCCAGAGGAAGGCAGTCTCAGCTAGGAAGTACATTTGCCTGGGTTGTGGCCTTGGGTTGAAGATCCTGTCTTGCTGTGACTCATGGCTGATGAACCTAGTAAATGTCGTCCGGGAGATGGCAACAATGGGCCAGGGTACCTAGCAGGTTGTGCTTAGGGTTTA
This sequence comes from Montemys delectorum, assembly GCA_019843815.1. Lineage (NCBI taxonomy): Eukaryota > Metazoa > Chordata > Mammalia > Rodentia > Muridae > Montemys > Montemys delectorum. Next base: position 2,221 of record JADRCD010189900.1, read on the forward strand.
GAAAGCTGATGAGGCAGCTGAGGGTGTCTGCACCCTGTCCACACTTCCATAGGGGGCTCTCTAACTGCCCCGTCTCAACTGAACCAACCCTGCAGGCCAGGGGAGGGCGCTGATGACCTGATAAAGAAGAGAGGCCAGACTTTCACCCTGGGTCCCAGGCTGGGTTCAGACTGGTATGGATTTTCAGGTCTCATCCCTCAGGCTGCAGGAACCCCATAGTGTTCCTCCCTGTAAGCCTTGGACTCCTTGGCCCTGCTGTGATACAATGTGGGTGGGGAGCCGTGGCTTAGGTCAGAAATGTACAAGAGTTTCCGTCATTGGATTCATCTATCTTTGCAACACTGTATCCAACAGAGCCAAAGAAGGCACTGGGTGGGACTGATAGTCTCTTAGGGTGAGTCTCCCCAGTGGGACCCAACATGTTCACAGCCTACTTAGGAGGAAGGAGTGGACCTTCCTCCTCCTAAGAGCCCGACCATCAAAGTATGATTGTATCAAAGTTCACCCAGAGCACCCAACGAGCTCCTTAGTTTACTATAAGCATGGATACTCACCCACAGAGGCAGGCAACCCTGACACACTGGCAAAGATGATGGCTCCTCATAGCCCTTCACTGAGAGCAGGTGGGGCTGGGAGGGGAGGGGCATGTCTTGTGGGCAGAGTTTGGCTTCTCTATTTCCCATTCCCTCCCCCCCCCCCGCAAGGGCTCCTGCCCCCAGGAAGGAGCTGGGAGCCTCCACACTTCGACAGTTTAGAACTGAAGAAGGCGCTTGAAGTCATCTGCCACCCTAAGTACAATGGCAGCCTATCTGTCGGTGCAAGCGTAGACACTGCCCTGCCCAGACCGACGGCCTCTGTGCTACTGTCTGAGCACATCCCCCTTATATCTCAGCCGCCTCCCGGTTTGTCTTCCAGGGGATGATGTGCTCAGTGAGTGTCTGGGGGAACAACAGTCAGAGCACGTGTGGGTGCTGGCTGGTTCCATTGAGAGGCTCTGGGGAATCCTGTCTTGTCCCTCCCTGTCACTGGTGCTACTGCTGATCTAGCTCAGTGAAATAAGTCAGTCATAAAGTGACAAGAAATGGGGCTGGGGATACACTTAGTAGTTAAGAGCTCGTGCCGCTTTTGCAGAGAACTTGCGTTCAGTTCCCAACGTCCACATTCAGTACCCCACAACCATTTTTAACTCCAGTTTTGGGGGGGGTCTCACAACCTTCTCTGGTCTCCTCAGGCCCTGTGCTAAGTGACATATGTGCACACAGCTGAACACATACAATACACACAATTAAAAATAACTTTTGTTTGTCTTTGTTTGAGACAGGGTCTCACTTTGTAGGCCTGGCTGTCCTGCAATTCATTATATAGACCAAGGTAGCTTTGAACTCTGCCTGCCTCAGCCTTCTGAGTGCTGGGATTAAAGAGGTGTACCACCACACCATGAAGGATAAAAAGCTTTTATTAAATAATGGCAAAAAAAAGTGTGATTCCAGTAACCCAAAGTCCCAAACATAAGCATAGATTGGCCGAGGAGCGTGGTGCTGGTGCTGGTGCTGGCTGTCCGCAGGCAGATGTTTTAGGACCCTGTTCTGGGCTCACAGGCTCCCACGCCTGACTGGAAGTCAGGATGCTCTATGAAGCAAGACTGAAGGACGTTTTTTTCTCATTGTGCCTGCTCTCATTACTTGTTTCTTTCCATTGCTGAGTGGACTCCTGTTTGTTCACCTGGTTGCTTTCTGAAAACTGACTTCAAAAACAAACAAACTTGAATCTATCCTGTATTGTTCCAAGGTTTGGCTGTGCATAAGGTCAATATAAACCTTTGCATGCAGGTGTTTGTTCTAGTGTCCGGTCCATCCGTCACCCCCCCCCCCCCCCCCCCCTCTCCCCCCCCCCCCCCCCCCCCCTACGGGGAGTGAAAGTCTGGCCTCCCTTTGTCCTCTCACTGGCCACTAGGAATGTCTGTTGCCTTTGTGGTTTAAATTATATTGAGTTCTTTCTAGAGTGTGTTCTTTCTTCCTTTTCTTTTCTATTTTTTTTTTTAAGATTTATTTATTATTATTATAAATGAGTACACTGTAGCTGTCTTCAGATATACCAGAAGAGGGCATCAGACTCCATCATGGGTAGTCGTGAGCCACCATGTGGCCGCTGGGATTTAAACTCACGTCCTTTGGAAGAGCAGTCGGTGCTCCCACCCGCTGAGCCACCTCACCAGCCCCTTTCTTCCTTTCTTAACCTTTCTTTTGCTTCAGTCTTACATTGTATCCCAGGCAGTCCCATTGCACCCCAGGCTGTCCCATGCATAAGCCCATTTATCTGGCTGGTTTTTCCATTTTATTACGCTCATTTTTCTGATGAGCGTTAAGATTTTGAACGTGATGAAATCCAATCACCTTCTGGGGAAGATTTGCGTTAACTATCTTATTTTTTGTTGTTTGAGTCAGAGCTGGAGTTTATTATGGAAAATTCTTACTGTAGATTTAAGCAGGGGCGTTGGCGGGAAGGAGAAAGGGCTGGGAAGCAGATGCAGCAAGCACCCACGAGGCAAGCACCCAGGAGAGGGCCTGGCTACTCCAGAGAGAGCAAGCTGTCAGTCTCTTTTCCTATGAGGATCGGGACTTTTTTAAAAAAGATTTATTTACTAAATAAATAAATTTATGTAGGTACACTGTCACTGTCTTCAGACACACCAGAAGGTGGTGTCAGATCTCATTATAGATGGTTGTGAGCCACCGTGTGGTTGCTGGTATTTGAACTCAGGACCTCCAGAAGAGCAGCCGGTGATCTTAACCGCTGAGCCAACTCTCTAGCCTGACTTTTTTTTTTTTAAACAGTCAATATTTATATTTTATCCTGAGTTTATTTTAATCGGTTAACTAACTTTAGTTATTGTTATGGGACTGGGGCTGGAGTCTAGAGTTAGTCTCAAGCACATTAGGCAAACACTTTACCACTGAGGGACATCCTCAGCCCATTATTTGTATTCTAGATGTTTGCATTGGCTCCCTCTGTACTTCGTAGAATAACTGGTTACTCAGAATGCCCGCTCTCATCTTAGAATTACGTTAAATCCTTCCATCATTTGCTGTGCTTACTCTCCCCCTTTCAGATCTCTGTCTCCATGTTCCCAACTCAGATAAAGCATTTATCAACCTTTCAGCTCATCTTCACGCTTCCTCTCTCCAATCCATCACAGATAACGTCACAACTGTTAATTCTGGGTCACCATGGATACATTTTCTGCTTTCATCAACGGTTATCTCTTAAAGCTATAGTAACCTTTGCCGTGACCTTTGGTCTCCTTTGCTGTTTCCTTTTGTTAGAGTCTCTGTATCCCTTTGATAACAAATGTTATCTTGTTACAGGTCTCACAACTCCTGTGCCCCACCCTTTCCTCAGAGAAATGTTCCCTGTTCTAAGCCATTCTTTTCCTGGCTTAAAAATGTTACTTTGTGGTCAGTCTGCATCTACTGTTGCTTGTTTAATCAATGGGCTTTCTCAAAATGTGAAGTTAGGCCAGGTGTGGTGGGAGACTGAGGGCAGGGTGGTTGAAAGTTCAAAGTTAGCCCGGGGTTACATAGTGAGACCCAATCTTCAAAAGTAACAGAACCTAATTAGCATGGTCTTGCACTTGAGTCAGCCCGAAGCCAAGCCTGGGTCAGGACTGAGCTAGGAGTATCTTAGTTGAGAAGAAGCTTGGAAATGCTGGTAGGTTGCCTGCTTCCTAGGAGGTCCGTGGAGCTTGACTGGCAGAGTGCTCTGGAAGCCAGCAGCATGTGCTCTGGAGTCTCCATCCTGAGGGACAGAGACAGCTGCTGCTGTGGTCACTTAAGGAGACATCTGTTCTGCTCTGGTCAACAGCAAAGTCAGTGGAGCTCGGTGCTAGGCCTGGAAGTGGAACCTAGCCACACAGGGTGCTAAAGGGTGAGGTTGGAGAGGTCTCTGCTGGAGTGGCTCAGTTGACAATGACATGTATTGCCTAGATTTGACAACCTGAGTTTCATGTCTGAAGCCCATGTAAATGGAGGAAATCAATTTCTAATCTTTGGCCATAAACCTACAGCATATGTGAATCTGTGCTCACACACTTAGGGCACATTATATGTGCATGGATACAGTAACAAAAGAAAATAAATAAGCTGGACTCTGAATTGGACACAAGGGCTCTGAGTAGGTTCCTGAGGTGTCAATGGGATGTTTTTTTCGAGACAGGGTTTCTCTGGGTAGCTCTGGCTGTCCTGGAACTCACTCTGTAGACCAAGCTGGCCTTGAACTCAGAAATCTGCCTGCCTCTGCCTCCAGTCAATGGGATTTTTTTTTGCAAGGTGTGTGTGTGTGTGTGTGTGTGTGTGTGTGTGTGTGTGGTGACGTAGGAATATGAGCTCCAGTGGGAGGTTATAGTGAGATGACAGGGGTCTCCGAGTCCATTTTAGGGCTAGACTGTGAATTTCATGGCCAGATACCGCACCTGACATGTGGAGCTTTGGAAAACAGGCTTGTGCTGGCATGAATCTGAAATGAAAATGCCCATGTATGTTTATGGTGGCACAAATCTAGACACAACCTATACCTTGTGCAGTTAGAAGGGATAAATCCCTTCCTTCCTTCCTTCCTTCCTTCCTTCCTCCTCTCCCCCTCTTTCCTTCTTATGTGCATTTCTTTTTTAAGAGATTAATTTACCTTTACATATAAATGTTTTCCTACATGTATGTATGTGCACTACATGCATGCTTGGTATCATGGAGGCCAGAAGAGAGAGCCAGATCCCCTGGAACTGCAGTTACAGATGGTTGTGAGCCACCATGTGGTGCTGGGACTATCCTATGTCCTCTGTAAGAGCAAGTTTTTTTTGTTTTTTTTTTTGTTTTTTTTTTGTTTTTTAAATTTTTTTATTGATCCTTTGGGAGTTTCACATCATGCACTCCAATCTCACACATCTCCCCATCCCTTTGTATCTGCTCTCTGTTCTTGCATCCTCTCCCTAAAAAGGAAATTTAAAAACAAACAAAAAATAAACAAAACACAACATAAAAAGCATCTCATCATGGAAGCTGTAGTGTGTCAGTGTGTCCCACAGAATCCTTTTGTCCATACAACTTCACTTGCAAATGTTCATTGCAATGAGTCATTGGTCTGCTTCAAGGCCTCTGGCTTCTGCCATCAACACTGGATCCTCACCGGGACTCCTTCTGGGATATCCTGTTGGTGCCCTGTGTCATAGAGATCTTGTAGCTTTGGATTTGCAGAACCAGCCCTTGGCCACACTCCAGCAGTTCATAGATGGGGTAGATGTTGGGGTGGGCCAACTCTAAGCCCTGGATCTGGGTCTGGGTGGTAGCTACGAAACTGGTGAAACTCACAAAGGTTGGTCAGACACCACCAGGCCTGGCTGATGAGTGGAATCTTACAACCATGGGATGGTGGCTTATTGTCCTTGATTTCACAGGTCTCATGGCAGACACAGATATACATGGCAGCATTGAAGGTGTAGCCTCCCTGAGGGATATGGTCAATCCTTTATTCTTGAAGGTCAGTAAAAAGATTGGTGACCTTGGGTGGGTGATGGCGCTGGGTCCATTAGGACTAATGTGGTGCCCCTGAGGGGTATGAAGTTCAGCATCCTTAGCTATTGTCACAGTGATTTGTATGACGGGGTACAAACCCACTCTGGCTGCAGTATTGAGGATGACCCTGAGCGAAAGCTTGTGACTCTGTGTGGCTTCAGTGGTCAGAAGCAAGATCAGGCTCACCAGCCACCATGTGGAAGAGTGGGCCTGCCTAACAACACAGGGCACCTATCTTCCTTTCAGCCCATCTCTGAGTATTCCCCAGATATCCAAATGCATTTGGCTGTCTGGCAGAGTAAGTGGGACTCCTTGGTTCAGCAGTGATACACACTGGACCTGGACTTCAAGACTCAGGTTGGTAACTGCTCACTGTTGCTCTTGTCTAGTTTCCTGTTGAAACACTGAGTGTGGGGAAGAGGTAAGTTTTGGTTAGGTCCTGACCTCTTCAAGAGGGAGTCCAACTGGGCGGTGGTGGTGCACACCTTTAATCCCAGCACTTGGGCGTCCAGAGGGGTGTGGTGGCACTCCTGAAATAGCATCAGGAAGCAGCAGCATGAGGGTCTCTGAGGACCGAGGCTAGCCTGATTGACTCACTTAGTAAATTTCAGGCTAGCCCAAGTTACAGAGTGAGATCCTGTTTAAGAAAAGAAAAGAGGAAATCCATGCCTTGAATATTTCATGGCACACATGGATCCTGGTGCTGGGGCACATGAGGAGTCTTGAGTTTCTGCCTGGGGAAACTCAAGTTCTAATAGCTTAAAAATACAGCATGTGCTAGTGAGATTTCAGGTTGGGGAGTTTACTTGTGTGTGTGTGTGATGTGTGTGTGTCAGTGTGTCAGTGTGTCTGTGTGTGTATGTGTGTGCATTTCAAGACAGCTTTTTCTGTGTAGCCATGGTTGTCCTGGACTTGCTTTGTAGACCAGGCTGGCCTCGAACTCACAGAGATCTGCCTGCTCTGCCTCCTGAATGCTGGGATTAAAGACACCACTACCACCTAGCTAAGGAGTTTCTCACTTGACCAGGCAGTGCATAAGAATCTCAGAGAGAGAGAGAGAGAGAGAGAGAGAGAGAGAGAGAGAGAGAGAGAGAGACAGAGAGACAGAGAGACAGAGAGAGAGAGAGAGACAGAGAGAGAGAGAGAGAGAGAGAGAGAGAGAGAGAGAGAGAGAGAGAGAGAGAGAGAGAGACAGAGAGAGAGAGAGAGAGACAGAGAGAGAGGTGTTAAGAAAACAACAAGGAGTCTCAAGTCCCAGAACACGTTGGCACATTTTGGTAATCCCATCATTACTTGGAAGGCTGAGGTAGGAGGGCGACCTAGATTTCAAGACCATCCTAGGTTATACAGCAAGACCTTGTTTCAGAACCAAACAAAGTCACCTCCCAAATCTATCTGAGCTCTTTTTGGGAGATCCTAGCTCACTATGGGCCCTCTTTCCCAAGTACTTTCAAGCTTTTGTGATGCTAAGACCAGCAGGGGTCTTCCTGCTCAGCTCAGGGGACTAAGAAAGGACCTAGAGATGGCTCACACATGGAGATGCATTCCTTCAGTCACCAAAGCTAGGTGCCAAGATGGAGCTGTGAGTAGAGCTGGAGCACCCCTATGAGTAGAGCTGGCGCACCCCTGGAGAGCTAGGCCTGCAGCCATCACCCTGTGTCCTCACACTAATGTCCCTCTTCCTATCTGTGACCTCATCAGGACCCCCGTCAGTCTGGGTCTACTCTAATGACCTCACTTTCCCATGAGCATCACATAGGAGAACCCCTTGTCCAAATGTGGTCATGCTATGAAGTCCCGGGTGGATTTAGGGGCACAGTGAGGTCCTGCTCCTCACTGAACATACAGAGCCCCTCAGTTCCTATAGCATTAGAACAAATGCTGTTCTTTGCTCGTGCAACAGGCTGCTGTTGCTCACATCACCTGGCCTGCCGCAGTGTATACACTCAGCAAAACACCCTGTCCGCTAAGCCTCAGATGTTTCTAGTCACATTTCCAGGCCTGCTCCAACCAGCAGAGGAAAGGCTGCAGGATCAAGGGGACATAAAGACAGTTCTTCCTCCAGGGACCCATCTGCTGCCTGTGGCTCCATAGGTGTAACTTGACATCAAAGAAGAATTGGAGTCCAAGGGCCCTAACAGGGGGCAGGCAGGCTCAGGGGATGCTTATTATGATATAGAGGCATAGGCATGAGCCCCTTCAGGATTTGGGGAGTTCCCTTAAGGTCTTGGTAAGGCAGGACCTCTTTACTTCTCTGAGCCTGGATGCTCTCAGAAACTGGTTCAGCCACTGGCAAGGACCCAGCTGTTCTGGGAACCAGGACACTAGAAGTCGGTTAGTGTGTAGATCTTATAGCAGTGGGCAGCTGGGATATAGAGCTCCAAGCCTGGCTACGTGGCCCTGAGAAAGTAACAGTGACAGCTTGTATCTTCCACACTTCCATATGCACGTCATTACAGGGGGTGGCCATGTCCCCTAGAATCCAGCCTTCTGCTCTGACCCAACAAGTCTGCAGTGCTTGGAAGACTCCCTCGCATCCGTCAAAATGGCATTCTAACGCCTCCGAGACACAGCCCAGATCCAGGGGTATCATCAGCTCCAGTTGGCAGGTTTCTGTGGGTGGAGGGGCAGTGACTGTAGCCAAGGACAGAAGGAGAGCATGCCAAGTCTCTCCTGTTGTGCCTTTGGTGTGGGGCTATGGACAAATCTCTCCATCTCATTTTTTTTTCTTTTTTTAAATATACAGTTTGCAGCCTGACTCATCTACTGTAGGGCATGCTTTCAATCTCAGCATATCTGCACAACCCGCTCTGCCTGCCTGCGAGGCAGTGAACTTGCCCTGATTGGTCAATTCATATCAGCCCCAAGGAAAGACATGTGTGGCCACAGCATGGCCCTCTGGAGTACAGATGTTGCATTCTGAGCCCACATCCTGTGGAAGAAAGATAAATAGGCCCCTGGGGGCCTGAAGGGTGGACAGAGAGTGGAGTACAGCTGTTCCAATCCATTAGTACCTCTGCCTTCAGGTCTCCTGGCTGCTGAAGCCAGTGTTTGGGACCAGAAATCTCTGTGATATGTGCTTGGGACTCTGTGGCTTCTGTTCCTCACTCTCCCCTGTTGTGGGGAGCATAATACCTCTGACTCCTGGTGAGTTCTAACCGGGATCCCTTATGTTGTCCCAGGCTCAGAGTCCTGCTCCAGATACCCTGTGGGTTATGTCAGACTGTCCATTTGCCAGAAATCTTACTGATGGCTGAGCCTTGGAATCTCTGTCTGGTGTCTGATGACCGTACTTGCTTCCACAGACCTTGGCTCAGGACAGGAGTTGGCAGGCATCATCGGGGCTGCCCTGTCTCAGCCAGTTCCCATGGCAGGTCAGTCAACCTGAGGCTCTACAACATGAAGCGCAGCAGATGGGAACACATCTGTGGGGGCTCCCTCATCCACTCTCAGTGGGGGCTAACTGCTGCCCACTGTGTGCAGCCGTGAGTTTGGGTCACCCGCTCCCTTGGTTGCGAGCAGATGGATGTTGGGAGGTAGGTGGTGTTTGGTGAGGTACTTGTCTTCCTGGGGGAGGTAGGATTTCTGACACCCTCCTGCTCCCCATGTCTGTTCTGACTGATTCCCATGTCTCTGCTGGGATTGATTTTCCCTACTCTTCAACCCCTCTGGGGAGCTCATTGTCCTGTCTCCCAGGAAAGGGGTGGAGGCTTTGGAATCCAAGTTGGACAGTTAAGGCTTTATGAAAACAACCAACTGATGAAAGTGGCCAAGATCATCCGCCACTCCAAGTTTAGTGAGAACCTATCTGCCCCTGGAGGTGCAGACACTGCTCTGCTGAAAGTGGATGCCCCAGTTGTGCTGTCTGAGCATGTCCACCCTGTCTTCCTCCCTGCTGCCTCCCAGAGGATCTCCTCAAAGACCTGCTGGGAGGCTGGCTGGTGTCATCGAGAACCACAGTGGGTACTGGGAAAACCTCATGTCCTTTGTCAGCACTGGTGGGAAGATGCTGAAGCCTCCAGCTTTGGTTCTCACTGGCTTTTCTCCACAGGGCCACTGTCCCCACCCTACCACTTGAGGGAAGTGGTGGTCCTCATTGTGGAAGATAGTGACTGCGAGCAGAAGTACCAGACCAATTCTTCCTTGGACAGCACTACCAGGATCATCAAAGATGACATGCTTTGTGTTGGGATGGAGGGACGGGACTCCAGCCAGGTAACAGCCTGATCTACCTTCTCTCCTCTGTCCCTTCCTTGCCCAGGACACTGGCACCCACACTTAGCATCATGGGAGTGCTAATTCCTGCCTTTTTCCACAGTCTGATGCTGGGGGCCCTTTGGTATACAGGTAGAACTGCTCCTGGGTCCAGGTGGGTGTGGTCAGCTGGGCCAGAGACTGTGGCCTTCCTGACTTCTCTGGTGTATACACCCGAGTGATGAGCTACATATCTTGGATCAATTCCTATGTCCCCAAGTTCCCAGAACCTCCAATGGGGCCAGATGAGATTCATACAACAGAGGAGACCCCAGCCACTCATTTTGATCCATTCACTCCTCCTTATGGTCCAACCTCACTTTCTTAATACTCCTTATCCCATGGTAGTGAGACTACCTTGTGCTCCTGGTCTGGAGTCTCTGTTGTCCCTTAACTCTGGGAGGGAGGGGCTAAAGTCACATCTCAAAAGTAGCTGGGCAGCCCATATCTCCTCCTCAGCATGTTTCTCATTAAAGGATGGATTGTCTAATTGATGTCTGTCTGGACTTTGAATCCAGAACTTGGCACTAAAGGGTGAGGCTGAGCTGGTTGAGTGGGGCATCCCCCATTAGTATCTCTGAGCCCTTGGTGGTGTGAAGGGGAAGTGCTTTCAGTCACTAAGTTAGCCCACACTATTTTGTGGAGTCCAGACCCCCCAGCGTTGCTTGCCTATTCAGGCTCCAGGGATAATGGGCAGGGGTCAGATTTGGGAGACACTTCAGCCTTTGAATAGTGATGTCAAAATGCTCCTTTCTGAGCCCACATAGCCATTTGAATTCTACACTTGATCTTAGCCAAAAAGCCGAGAAGAAATGCCATTCGAATTCTAAACAGTAGTTTTTTTCCTTTTCCCCCTTTCTTTCCTTCTTACTTCCTCTCTTATATGTTTGCTGTGCTTGCATGAACATGTATGCATGTTCATGTGTGTGTGCACGTGTGTTGTGTGTGTGCATGTGGAAACCAGAGGCAGATATTAGGTCTCTTTCTCTATTACTTTCTACTTTATTTACTAAGGCAGGGTCCCTGGCTGAGCCCAGAGCTTGCCCATTCAGCTAGTTTAGTTGGCCTATTTGCCCCAGGAATCCCCCATTTCTGTTTTGTGGGGATTTTGGTTGGACTGACACATCCCCCTTGGTTTTCATGTGGCTTTTGGGGATCTGAACTCCAGTCCTTCTGTCTGTCTGAGCCATCTCCATAGCCCATTTTGTTTTGTTTAGGTTTTTTTTTTTCTTTTTCCTTTTTTGAGACAGGGTTTCTCTGTCTAGCCCTGGCTGTCCTAGAACTCACTCTGTAGACCAGGCTGGCCTCGAACTCAGAAATCTGCCTGCCTTTGCCTCCCAAGTGCTGGGATTAAAGACATGTGCCACCACTGCCCGGCTTGTTTAGTTTTTTTTAAAAATTATTTATTTATCTTATGTATATGAATTCATCGTAGCTGTCTTCAGACATGCCAGAAGAGGGCATTGGATCCCACTGCAGATGGTTGTGAGCCACCATGTAGTGGCTGGGAATTGAACTTAGGACTTCTGGAAGAGTAGTCAGTGCTCTTAACCACTGAGCCATCATCTCTCCAGCCAGCCCATTTTTGTTTTTTTTTTTGACAGAGGGTCATCTATAGCTCAGACTGGCCTGGAACTTATCAAATAGCTGAGGATCACCTTGAACTTCTGACCTTCCTGTTTCTACCTCCCAAGTGCTGGAATTGCAGGTATTATAGATATGCACTACCATGCCCCATTAAGTGGTTACATCCAGGGCTTAGTGAACACTAGGGAAGAGCTCTACCAACTGAGGTACAGCTACAGCTCTCAAGTGCTTATATCTACCCATGATGCTTTGAAATCTTCTACATGCACCTTGAGGCCCCTATGCCTCCCTACGTCTCATCCTAGCTGGATGTCATGGGAGGAGGCAAGTTCTTCAGGGGCCCACAAATGTGTCTGCCATCCAGTGCCTAGGAAAGAGCCACCTGATGGTGGCTTTTCCCTGAGACTTGACATTCTAATCCCTAGCTCAGAAACATTAGGAGGTGATTATAACAGGGACCCCAGAGAGCTGACTTGTCCATCTGACATGTAGGGATACAAGCAGAGGTGCACCTGTGGTCCAGCCATCTCAAAAATCTACCTGAGGACACCTAGCTTCAGATCGACGGATTGAAAGACCTGGTGTGGATCAGCCATCATATCCACAGTGCTGGGTGGAGAGGCCTCAGGGGACTGAAGGAGGAAGTCTCTAAGCTACAAGTTGAACCAGAAAGTCTTCTGAGTTCCTGGGATGGCTCGGGACCAAATAGGAAGCAGTTCTCTGTCAGGTGAGTTAGTGAAGCTGGTCATGAGGGACCACACTGCCTGATCTCCCCAGAAAGGGAAATCCACAGAGTGGGTTGGTGGCTGCTCTGGGGTTGGGTAGGGGAGCCAGGACAGGAGGTGAGTGTTAAAGGGCAGATGTCTTTTCAGAGTGAGGGACATGGTGTAATATGGGGTGCAGAGATGGCTTGCACTCCAGGCGTAGGCCGAAACCCACACAACTACACTCTGTTTTGTGCTTGGAAATGCGTGCAGCTATCACCTCTATGGGATCGCATGTAGCCCAGGCTAGCCAGCTGAGCAAGCAACTGCCTAGCTGAGGATGACATTGGGTTTCTGCTCTTCCTGCCTCTGCCTCTATAGCGCTTGGAATCACAGACTTACACCATACTCAGACGATACAGGGCTAGGGGTGGAGCTTAGTGACATGCCTGCTAGGCAGGCACCACTAACTCAGCGATTTCCATGGCCAGCTTTTCCTTGTAAGCATCTTATTTCAGGTGAAGGAAAGTGGGCTGCTTCGGGGACAAAAAAGGTGTCTCTGTCACAAGCCAAAGAACAAAAATATTTTCAAAGTTTAGGTGTGTACAGTTGCTTTGAAAAGAAAATGACAAAGACAAACAAACAAACCCAAGCATCCATGACGGTCCATTCTCACCGCCTAGGTCTCGTTCTCAGATCTCAGGGCAGTGTGACTCTCCTAAATGTTATCAACCATTGTGTCTGTTCCGATATTTGTAAAGGAAATTGCTTTCTTTCATTAAAACTCACAGACATTAGTCACCAGCAGTTTGTCAACTGATTTATGCAAGCCTCCTTTCTGCCCTCATGGGTCCTGCACACAAGTGGCTCTGTGGGCATTATCTTACCAGCTAGGAAACCACATCAGTGGTCTAGTATCGTGTCTGTGTGGGAGCCAGACAAACGCAGTGGTTTGGCCGGGTTTAAGGGAATAGTACTCCACGGAGTCCCAGAAAGCAAGAACTAGAAATTGCCAAGGCTTTCTGTAGGAAGGGAGTGCACCAGAAATTTTGATGAATTAACTAATCAGCTCAGGGCTTTGAAAAGTAACCCCGGGCAGTGGTGGCGCACACCTTTAGTCCCAGCACTTGGGAGGCAGAGGCAGGCGGATTTCTGAGTTCGAGGCCAGCCTGGTCTACAGAGTGAGTTCCAGGACAGCCGGGTCTATACAGAGAAACCCCGTCTTGAAAAACCAAAAAAAAAAAAAAAAAAAAAAAAAAAGAGGGGAAAGGGCTGGTGAGATGGCTCAGTGGTTAAGAGCACTGACTGCTCTTCCAGAGGTCCTGAGTTCAAATCCCAGAAACCACATGGTGGCTCACAACCATCCATAATGAGATCTGATGTCCTCTTCTGGTGTGTCTGAAGACAGCTACAGTGAATTATGCCAGAGTGAGTAGGGCCGGAGTGAGCAGGGCCGGCAGAGGCTTGAGTTCAATTCCCAGCAGCCACACATACGATAGCTCACGACCATCTGTACAGCTACAGTGTACTCATACACATAAGATAAATAAAATAAATCTTTAAAAAAAGAAAGAAAGAAAAGAAAGCAGACCTGAGCAAGCCATGAGGAGCAAGCCAGTAGGCAGCACTCCTCCGTGGCCTCTGTATCAGCTCCAAAAAAAGAAAAGAGCAAGCCATGAGGAGCAAGCCAGTAGGCAGCACCCCTCCATGGCCTCTGCATCAGCTCCGAAATAAAAAGAAAAGAAAAGTAACCCAATGGAATCACATATGATTGTTCAGACCTATAACCCTAGCATTTAAGAAGCTCAAACAGAAAGGGGGCTGTGAGTTCAAGGCTAGCCTGGGCTGCAGAGATCCTGCCTCAAAACTATAATGATCCTGAAACCAATTGAACCAACCAGGTTTCTTTCTTCTTGGGGACCTAGAGTGAAATGATTGCACACAGCAGCCTCTTTGGGAATGTGCACAGCTATCACCTCTATGGGTTGCCCTAAGGGAACTCGGTAACAATTTTCTGGTGGCTATTAACATCTGATCTGATGTACCCAAGCAGGGCTCCAGGCAGGCAGCTTTGGGAAATCCCAGGGCACAGCAGCCAGGGTTCGAATTGGCCAGCTCCTCATGTCCATCTGAATAAATCTGAAGAGTAAGGACCATGTGATTGTGAGAGTGTAGAGTGTAGAGAGTGACTATGTGATTGTGGATTGTGAGAGTGTAGAGTGTAGAGAGTGACCATGTGATTGAGGCCCTGTGTAGAGTGTAGAGAGTGAACATGTAATTGAGAGAGTGTAGAGAGTGAACATGTGATTGAGGCCCTGTGTAGAGTCAGGTTCAAGTTCCCTGGCCACTGGAAGGAACACACCTCAAAGCCATGGGGTTTTCCCCAAGTTTAATGCCAATGAACTTGATGACAGAGTAGCTGAGAATTGGCTCACCTCTGATGGCTGTGGGGTAAAATATATTCCCAATTGTGATATGCATCCTGGACAAGTGGCAGGAGACCCACACACCCACTCTTGAGGGCTTCCACTCTCCTGTCCTGCACCCCACCCACCCACCCACCAAACCATGTTCTGTTATAAATCTCACCTCCTGGGTGAAAACAAATACAAAAGCAAAGCAAAGCAAAACAAAACAAAAAAACGAGGCAAGCCCATGCCTGTGGCAGGTCTACAAAGTGACATTAAAAACTAGAGAAACCTGGAAAAATGTACAGCCATTTGAACATACCAAAATAAGCCCACAAGCCTCACACAACTCAAAGGTAAGTTTCAGATACATCAAAGTGCTTTTTCTTTTTAAAACCCTGTGTGGCCTAGAACTTGCTCCCTACAGCACCATGACCCTGGGACACAGCTACTAACACAGGAGCATTGTAGAGCATCACTGGGTGACGCACTAAGAGTGCAGTTCCTAGCTTTTCCTGCAGCCTAGTCTCTCCTGAAGTTTACATCCCCTCATGTAAGCTGAGTTTCAGGTAGGACTAAAACAATCCCCTCACCCCAAGGCTGTGGGAGACCTCAGCTGTGGAATGTTGGCTAAGGATACTCAAGGCTCTCAAGAAAACATAGTCCCCTCAAACCAGACCAATGATAAGAAAAACGGAGGCTGGGCTCAGCTCTGTTCAAGTGCTCTCGGAAGTATCATTGGCCCTGGGGCCCCAGAGGAGGTCACCTGTTAGGTATTCCTTCCCTGGAGAGACTTGAACAATGCCTTTCCCCTTCTCCAAAGTATGGTTCCATTAAAGTTCACCCCAAGGAAACTTAGTTCTTTGGGCTTACTTAGAGCACGAGTGACCCCAAAACAGCCGCAGAAAGTCTGCACCCGGTGCGGGGGATGATGGATGGTTCCAGAATTGATGTCTTTCTCTAATAAATCTCCTAACCCTCTAGCACCTCCCAGATCCAGGGCGTGTGCAATTAGTGCAGGACAGCATTAAGAATGGCTGCTCTAGGAGCCAGGCGGCATATGCCTTTAATCCAACACTCAAGAGGCAGAGGCAGCTGAATCTTTGAGTTTGAGGCCAGCCTAATCTACAGAGTGTGTTCCAGGATAGCCAGAGCTACACAGAGAAGCCTTGTCTCAAAAAACAAACAAACAAACAAACAAACAAACAAACAAACAAAAAAGCTGTTCTAGTTTCATTGCTGTGCTATGATAAAATATTCCAACAAAGCAACTCTGAGCAGAAATGGTTTACCTGGCTCAGGCCACAATCTGTTATTGCAGAGGAGTCAGTGTAGGAATTTAAGGCAAGTTCCTATGAACCCACAGACAAGAGCAAGAGAATAACAACATGGGCAGCCATTTGGTCCCTGGGTCTCTTTCTCAGCTAGCTGGCTCCTCTCTTAGAAGTTCAGGAGCCTCTGCCTAGGGAATAGTGCTACTCACAGTGGGCTGCATCTTCCTACACCCCTTAATATCAAAGCAACACCTCATAGACATGCCCACAGACCAACCCGATCTAGGTAATTCCTCTTTATAACTCTCTTCCCGGGTGGTTCTAAGTTGTGTCACTGTGGTGGCTTGAGTAAGAACGACCCCATAGGCTCATATACTCCAGGGCTTGGTCACCAAGTAGTGGCACAATTTGAAAGGACTGGGAGGCATGTCCTTGTTGGAGGAAGTGTGTCATTGAGGGCTTTGAGGCTTCAAAAAGCACATTCCAAACCCAGAGTCGCTTTCTTCCTACTGTCTGTGGATCTGGATCCAGATGTAGAGCTCTCAGTTGCTTCTCCAGCACCGTGCTTGCCTGTATGCCACCATGCTCCCCTCCACAATGACAGTGAACTAAACCTCTGAAACTGTAAGCAAGACCCTGTTAAATGCTTTCCTTTATAAGAGTTATCATGGCTGGAGAGATGGCTCAGCAGTTAAGAACACTGGCTGCTTGCTCTTCCAGAGGTCCTGAGTTCAATTCCCAGAAACTACATGGTGACTCACAACCATCTGTAATAGGCTCTGATGCCCTCTTCTGGTGTGTCTGAAGACAGCTACAGTGTACCCACATATATGAAATAAATAAATCTTTGAAAAAAAAAGAGTTGTCATGGTCATGGTGTCTCTTTATAGCAACAGAACACTGACTAAGCCAGTCACATTGGCAAAACTAACCAGCCCAATTCTCCCCTTGTCAGCTTGACACTAAAATATGTCATTTTAAGCCATAACTTTCCATGTCTCCAAAGTCTTATTGCTCTCTTTTTTTAATTTAAAATTATTTTAAATAAAAAATTTATTTATTTATTTATTTATTTATTTATTTATTTATTTATTTATGTGAGTACATTGTAGCTGTACAGATGGTTGTGAGCTTTCATGTGGTTGCTGGGATTTTTTTTTTTGGACCTCTGCTTGCTCTGGTTAACCCCACTCACTCCTGTCAGCCCTGCTCACTCCGGCCAATCCCACTCATTGCAGTCAACTCTGCTCGCTCAGTCCCTGCTTGCTCCAGCCCAAATATTTACTTATTATTATATATAAGTACACTGTAGCTGTCTTCAGATGCACCAGAAGAGAGCGTCAGATCTCATTACAGGTGGTTATGAGCCACTATGTGGTTGCTAGGATTTGAACTCATGACCTTCGGAAGAGCAGTCAGTGCTCTTACCCACTGAACCATCTCGCCAGCCCTCATCTCTTAATATGGTACAAAATAGGTCCAACTCCAAAAGCCTCCAGAGACTCTCAACTCTAAGAGTCTCTTCAATACGTGGAGGAGCTTCTGCTGCCCCCAAGGCTTCGCCTTGACCGGTGTCTTCTCAGCACCTCTTTGTAGGGATTTGACCCTGTCACGAGGTATCAAGCCTCTACTGCTTTCTGTGACCTCTTCTTGGATTTCTCATGTCCTCAAAACCAGTACCACCAGAATGATGCTTACCACACTGCCCAGTTTAACCAGCTCAGTGTGGAGCTTGGTCCCCTTTGACAGCTGTGTGCTGATCCTGAGGAAGCACGTTCCGATTGTCCCAATGAATCATGGGAAACTTTACTTCAGTGGGGCTTCTCTTCTTGACAATCCCAGCTACTTCTTCAGCTGCAGAATGATCAGCTTTCAGACAGGGATCTAGAGATGGTCTATACTCCCTCTTCTCTAGGAATTGTCAACAGGCAACAACTGATCATAGTGATGGCCTCTTGCGATCAGCCACAGATAATCTGGTGAAGATGGTTTGTTCAAAAGACCATGTTCTACCACCTGAGATGAGGCCTAGCCTCCCTGACCATGTCCATGCTAGCCCCTACTTTCACCTTGCCAGTCAGGAGACCCTGACACAGGTACCAAGGTTATAGCATAAACAAAGCCATTAAGATAGTCATCTATGCATTTGCTGCCAGGTTCTGGTGTTCTGGTTGTCTCTTACTGACGTTGGGCACGTTAATGGTGTTTGGAAAAGCCAGGATTCACTCCAGGTAGCTGTGGGTCACCTTTGTTTCGTTTAGCAATATAAACCCTTCCTTTGCCCAGGGTTGTGGGAATTGTCTGTCTTGCTCCCACCTGAAATATTCGTCTGTCACGAGTCTTCAAAAAACTGTGCCATAGGCAATCTGGGTGCACCCATCTATTTGGGGGAGGGTATCCTATGAGTGGTTCTCATAGGAGAGGATCTGGTGTTTCTGGAGCCAAGGTGAGTCCCCAAGCTTGGCTCTGAGTTACCTCTGACAGCCCCTATGGAGGGGACAGTAGGTGTCCTGATCCTCTTACGTGGACAGTGGGGACACTGCAGGCAGGGAGCCTTAGTGACAGTTTCCCAGCTGAGGTCTAGAAGCTTCTTTGCCATCCTTGTGTTGGCCACAAGATGGGTGGGATGGGATGTGTTTGTGGCCAGACTGAGATTATTTTAATGGGACACTGAGGATATATGAAGTTTGGCAGCACCCCTGACCTCTGCTGTGTGTGTGTGCTGTCAGATGTCTTCCCTGGCTGTGAAGTGCATGGGACCCAGGTAGGACGTGAGTTCCTGTCAAGAGCACTCTGGGCTCGGAGCTGGGAGATACAGGGGGCCTATATTTTGAGCGTTGTCTTGGTTTTAGGAAAACTCCATCAAGCCCAACCCATTTTTTTTCACAAAGACAAAGAGAAGTGTTGGGGGTGGGGGAGGACCCAGTGGGATGCGCAGCACAGTACTTGGCACCTGTAGCGGTCGGGCCCTGCACTTCCCAGAGCCCCCTCCCTGCCTGCAGATGTTCCAGCTGTTGCTTCTGGCTCTCTCCTGCCTGGAAAGCCCCGTGTTTATGGCCTCTGGTAAGTCTTGACTCACCTCAGTTAGTGCTTTGCATGAGGAACACTGCCTTGCCCCCCCAGTCCCCCAGCTGGCTTACTCTTAGGGCTTACCTGAGCACTAGATGTCAACATCTGCTCCAGGATTGGGGTAACAGGAAGCTGGCCCTTGTTCTCTGACTTGTCCACAATGCTTTTAGTATCTATCTCCAGAAGCAAGCCAGTGGGCATTGCAGGGGGCCACCGTACCCCACCAGGGAGGTGGCCATGGCAGGTCAGCCTAAGAACCTACAGTTACGAGGCAAACTCCTGGGTGCACGTCTGTGGGGGCTCCATCATCCACCCTCAGTGGATTCTGACTGCTGCTCACTGCATCCAAAGGTGAGGCACCACTGGGGAGCATCTGCTGGGTGTAGAATGTAGACAGCACACTACCCCGACCAGCTGCCTCTGAGCCACCCAGGGTCTGTCCTCCCACAGTCAGGACGCCGACCCAGCTGTATACCGGATCCAGGTCGGGGAAGTATACCTCTACAAGGAACAGGAACTTCGGAACATCAGCAGGATCATCATCCACCCTGACTACAACAGTTTTAGTAAGAGGTTTGATGTGGCCCTGATGCAGTTGACTGCCCTCCTGGTCATATCCACACATGTCAGTCCAGTCTCTCTGCCAAAAGACAGCTCAACCTTCAACTCAACTGACCAGTGTTGGCTGGCTGGCTGGGGCAATGTTCTCCAAGATGGTAAGCATAGCTGGGGTGGAAAGATGGAGAGACAGAGGGGACATTACACAGTCTCTCCTCTGACTCAGCTGGTGCACTGGCTTACTGGGTAGGCTTCTTGGCCACCATTTTCAGATCTCACAGCCAGCAGGTAGCCAAGGCAGAACCAACCTGGGTTGCTCCGGTTTGAAGGGGCTGCTGCTTTTTTTGCCTCTACCCCCTGCAGGAGAGATGGGATGCCCACTTAGAGGGACACCATTTCTTCATGTGCTCTGGGTACCTCTTGGGAGCCAGAGACTCCAGGTGCACACAGACCTATTTCTTGCATATGTTGTGGCTGTGCATCCATGCAGCCATAGACCCAGGGTGTAAGCAACGGCAGTGAACTCTCATCTCAGAGTGTCTGTGGCTACCTTTCCAGCACAGGCTCCAGGTCCTGACTCCTCTTGTTTCTCCAGCCCTTGTAGCTCTATCATTAGTTTCTGCTGTGTTTCCATATGGCTGTCCCCTCTGTGTTCTCTTCTGTCTCTTAAAAGAACTCTTACTATGGGAGTTAGGGCCCATCCCCAATCCAGGATAAGCTCACTAGGTGCCGGTGGCTGTCTTGAACTTACGATCTTCCTGCCTTAGCCTTAAGGGCTAGGGTTATAAGCTTCTCTCCCCATGCCTGCCTCAGAATGATCTAATTTTAAACTTAATAGCACACACAAATAGTTTATCTTTAAATGAAGTCACATTCTGAAGTTCTAGGTGGGCATGAATTTGGAGGGGTTCTGACCCCTTTTAAAGACTCTAAACCCATTTAAACATAGAAGGCTATGCTTGTAAAGATAGCTTGAGGCCATGGTCCCCATCTAGGACAGATGGGGAAATGGGAGCTCTGACTTGCTCCAGGCCAAAGCAGTGAGGTCAGGGCCAGTGTGACTGACAAGAACTGAGTCTGTTGTGGACATACCTCTCACCCTTCCTTCCTGACTCCTCCTTCCTGACTCCTCCGCCCCTCCTCCAGTGCCTCTGCAGCCTCCCTATCAACTGTACGAGGTGAAGGTTCCAATTCAGGATAAGAAGATCTGTAAGCGGGCTTACAGGAAAAAAACGCCTGACAGACGCAAAACTGTGCCCATCTCTGAGGACATGCTATGTGCTGGCACCTTAGGCAGAGGCCCCTGTTTTGTGAGTCACCGGGGCCCAGATGTGACCTTACTCCTGCTCCAGATGCCCTTCCTTCAAGGGAGGCTGGATTTGGGAGTTTCCTAGTGCTTTGCCTCTGATAGGACCGCCCCTATTCCTGCAGGGTGATTCTGGGGGTCCCTTGGTCTGCTGGAAGAGCAACAAATGGATACAGGTGGGCGTGGTCAGCAGCGGGCTAGATTGCAGCAACAATCTGCCATCGATCTTCTCGAGAGTCCAGAGCTCCTTATCCTGGATCCATCAGCACATCCAGTAGACGTGTCTACCGGCTGCTGCTCACCATCAGAGACAGCTTCTTGACTCCTCTGTTCTTCCCCTCCTGGACCCTTCCTTACACCGCCTTCTTCCCTGGCCTGTCCTTCCCTGCTGCCAAGAATGCCCAGGAAACCCCGTGTGGGGTTGGGCTGCTGTATGGCTGTATTTGTCTCAATAAACTGACGGTAAACGAAGGTGGTCGGAGTGGTCTTTGAGGCGCGGGCATGGCTGTGGAACGGGTGGACTCAGAGTCTCCAAGCCCAGTTATAATTCTCCACTTTTGGTTTTAGTACCTCAGTCTTGAGGTGGAGTATATCTACGAAACATAATAAACAAAATGCATTTTTTTTATTATGTGTCTGCTTTTAGTTACTTTTGGAAAGGCTCACACTAGTAACTACTTCCATCTCATTGGTTCGAGACAGCGTCTTTTCACGAAGCCTAGGCTGGCCACAAATTTACAATCTCCTGTTTTAGTTTCCTAAGTGCTTTGGTTACAGGCAAGTGCTGCCAGGACTGGTATGGTTTGATTTCAGTTCTAACAACTTTCCCCCTTGTGTCTCTGAACAATAGTCTCTAAAGACAGTGCTGATTAACCACTTGGCAGTCTGTCTGTCATTGTCCCATGATGGCTAGAGAAGATCTGTCCTGGTTGGCCTGAGTCACACATTGGTAGGGGTGGGGTGCAACAGAAGTAGAGAAGGAATGATTCTTAGATCAGTCGTACCTGACACCACTCTGCTAGTCTACTCGGGTGGATAACATCCTGGCATCTCAGGAATGTCCTTCATGTTCTTCGTCAGAAGCTGTATTTCTGTAGAATGCTAATAGTTTACTTATAAGGCTCTACAAAAATACAACTAACAGCAGTAAAGCTACTTTGAAAATTATTATCAGGTCTCCCTGATTCCTATCATTGTCTTTTGAAGCGCGAGTCAGGTGGTTTCAGGAGCCGGTAGCTGGAGGAAAGCCCAATACAACACGACAAGATTCCGTCATTTTCATTAACTGCTCCTTTAAAAGTGAAGTTAGGTACAGCTTGGCGGACCCAAGGCTTTCCATGTTAGCTCTGCAATCCACAATGTCCTGCAGTTGCTTTGCTCACCCAGGTACCGTCACGTGGTTTTCCTTGTACAAAATCCTTAGTGGAGTTTGCTTGTTGCTAGTCAGCTTGACACATGATCAAATGTATAGGAATCAGTAAATATTTATCTTCTTATTAAATACCATAAAACTTAGGATAAGGAATTAAAATATTTTTATTGTCTCCTACCTTTATGCAAATGTTTTGATTCTCCAACTTGGTGGATCATTTGTTTACATTAAAGCCCTAAAGGGGCCAATTTCCTCCCCCTTTCTTCTTTCCTCTGTGCCAATTCTTTTAAAACTAGCCAGTCCTGAAAGACTGTGAGGTTGGACCCCTGCCAATGGGAAAAGGACAACATCCCCGTGTGAACCGGACTGAAAAACCTTCTTGTCCCATGTGTTCACATTTCCACTTGGCACGCTGGTCTCTGTAGTCTGAACTTATTTCTAACAAAGGGAAGCCGAGCTATGGTCGTCTAGGCCCACGAGTCAGGCTGGCTCTGACCTGCTTCTGCGTCTGTCCTTGAACAACAGAATTGCATAATATATAAGGTTTGGAAACAGGGAAACATGTTTCTAGTCAGGGCATTAAAGGTAAAGACTTCAGCACAGATCATCCTTAAACAGATCTTGACTTTAAGACATTTCCTTAATAGCTAGAAGTCTGAAGCACAGACATTAGAGAACACAGCACAACTTAATTGTATGAAACATATACTCTTGTCCTGGATTTACAACAAAGTACTAGACAATTTCTTTAAGACCATTGTTTCAGGGGTGTGGAGATGGCTCAGTGGTTGAGAGCACTGGCTTCTCTTCTGGAGGAAGCTGGCTTGGGCCTTAGTACTTGTTTGGCAGATCACAACTTTGCATAAGGGCACAGTGAAACCACCCAAACTGGACCTGGGTAAAAAGAAAAGTTTATTTGGAGAATCAAACTGCTGGGCTGCCTGTCAGGGAGCCCCCTGAGAATAGCAGTCAGGGGGAAGCCTTGTCAATTAAAAGAGGACAAGTAGTGGTGGGAAGAGAGGCACAGGCCAGACAGCCTGTGTAAGTCAGTGTAAGGGCTTGGATCTGTTACAGGCTATTTGTGTAAATCAGGAACTAGATGCTCCTGCTGGAGGTAGTTGACCTTCAGAGTGTGTGAGGGAAGGGTGGCTTTCCTGATAAATAGAACCCACCATCTGAGACTCCTGAGGGGTGCTGAGTTTAGGTTTCTGTTCACTCAGTGACAATACTTCTGTTCACCTGACCAGAGTCCTTGTGTTTAGGACACTGTCACCAGCACAGCCATTTTGGAGGCCTGCTCCGAAGCCAGCACAACCATTGGTAGCTCTAGTTCTAGGGGATCTGCTCTCCTTTCTGGTCTTCAGGATGTTATACATACATGGTATACTTAACATACAGGTGAAACACTCATGCTCATCAAAGAAAAGGAAGGAAATAAAATCTTAAAACAAAACAAAAAACCATCTTGTAGCTGGGTGGGGTTCATACCATTGATCCCAGAACTTGGTAGGCAGAGGCAGATGGATCTCTATGAGTTTGGGACCAGCCTGATCTGCAGAGTGAGTCCCAGGATAGCCAAGGATACATTGTGTATTGTGAGACCCCCTCCCCAACAAAATAAAACAAAACTTGCTGCTTTAGGCATAAGAACTTGGTTACTCTGTATCACTTAAAACATACTTATCTTGGGGACTAGAACAGGACTTACAAGTGTAGTTAGGTTTTAAAACCAGTTAAGAATTCAGCGCCCTTAAATGTTAGGTGCTTTCAGGGAAGAGCAGCCATTAAAACCCCACAGAGCAGACCACAGAGGAAGTGCAGACACTGGCTTTGATAACAATGCTTAGGTTAGATTTGAATTAGGCCATGCTCTCCTGTGAGTCTCTCTCTCTCTCTCTCTCTCTCTCTCTCTCTCTCTCTCTCTCTCTCCCTCCCTCCTTGCCTTCCTCCCTTCCTCTCTCTCTCTTTCTCCCTCTCTCTCCCTCCCTCTCTCTCTAGCTCTCTCTTATTCTCTTTTTCTCTAATAAATGTCAAAGAAGATAGAAGGCACACCACAGAGACTCTGACCCTGAGTCTCAGACTTATTTTCCAAATACAGTGTTCTGAAATCATAAGCAATTCCGTAGGCTGGTCATACATTAAGTAAGCCGCCACTGTTCCTCTTTTAATAAACTCACATGCAGCTCATCTGACATCTTATCAAGCTCAGAGACATAGCAGAAAAAGATGATGTAGGGTTAGATTTATTTATTTGTTTGTTTGCTTTTTGTTGGTTTATTTTAATGCAGTGTTTCTCTCTGTATCCCTGGCTGTCCTGGAACTCACTCTGCTGGCCTTGAATTCAGAGATGTGTCTGCCTCTGGGCTGAGTGCTGGGATTAGAGGCGTGCACCAACACTGCTGGGCTCAAGTTTTATTTTATTATTAAATATTCTTTTCTGGCTGGGGATGTAGCTTAGTTGCTTGACAAGAATGAGGCACTGAGTTCATCTCCAGTACCATACACAAAAAGTTTTTTTCCTCTGATGATAGACTTTTTGGCAGAGCTCATATTGCAGATTGGATCCCAAGTCCTTCCTCATTCTGTGGCCATGGAGAAATGTTTCATCTCTCTGTACTGCAATGTTCTCACATTCAAAAGGGGGGAAAGGGGACCTAATGTAGAAATACCAGACAAAATCAAGGCTGAAACCCAGTAGGGCACACTCCAAGTTCTGTGGCTCTGTGTTCTTTGTTGGAGAACGTAGCTGGAGCTGTCCTTCCAGCTGTGCTGGCAGCAGCACATGTGTCTCTCTCTTGGGCAGTTTCTACTCCCTGTCTGCAGCTGTCCTTCACAGATATCCCAAGACAATACTTTAATGGCTACACACATCATGGTCAATCTCAAAATCCATGTTTCTCCATTTTAATTGCTCTGACAGAGCCCGATGGCTCAAGAGCCCAATGGCTACCTTTCCTGTCCCAAGGTAGATCTTCTAAAGAGTTCAATAGAACTCCAGATTACTCAAAAGAGTTTCCACATGGATAAGGCCTGTCCTAGAAATGGCATTATTATTAGATTATGAGACTGTCCCTTTAAGAGAGTCATCATTCTATAAAGGTAAGCCATGCTCCCACTTAGAGCTGACAGGCCCCTTTTACACAGGTCACAGATGAGAGAAAGCAAACCCAAAACAAAGGAAACCTAACCATGGCTCCCTGAAGCCACCCATGGCACGATGCCAGAGCTCAATCTTCCAATCTCTGCAGCTCCCGACTTTAAGTTACAGTCAGGTTTCAGGGACTTTGACAACCCTCTCTCTTCCACCATGTGGATACCACATTTCTCTATTTAACAACAATGCCCCAATATTGTTCAAGAGCACAGAAAGACAAAGCCAGGTAACAAGTGATGACTACCACAAATGTTTCAAAAGAACCTCAAATCGATCTGGGTATGGTGGCAAATGACTTTAAACCCAACACTTGGAAGGCAGAGGTATAAGAATCCTTACTAGTCTGAGGTCAACCTGGTCTACTAGAGAATTACAGGCTAGCCAAGGCTACATGCTGAGACCATGTCACAAAGCAACAACAAAAGCAAGCAGGGAAACAACAACAGCAGCAACAACAACAACAAATTGCTCAAAAGTATCCAAAGGCAAACAGGAAGATGAAGTGATGAACTTGCCTGACTCCACTTTAATATTAGAAGCCATCTTACTACAAGGTCAAAATAAGTTTTTTCCTATTTTCTGTAAAACTTAAATCTGAACAGGTCTTGACCTTTTTTTGGGAATTTGACATGTTCCATACCTGACTTCCACCGTGATTAGATGCTCTGCCAAATAATTCTGAAAAGTTCAGCCAAGTTCCTTTGTAACCAAAATTCCTCAAAAAAATCCCTCAACCCTTGAAACCTCCCAGTAGATTTGGGGCTGATATAAACCATATCCTCTTGCATTCAATGCTATTTTCTCAAACCCTGCTTTCGGGAGACAGCCCTGTCTGAAAGAATATAAAGCATATATAATTTGACCAAGGAAGTTGGGTAATGGTCTTTTCTCTTGTTTGTGGGATTAACGAAAGTCTGAGGTGCACCCATAAGAAAGAGACTTCCCAGCCTGGCATGGTGGTGCACACCTTTAATTTCAGCACTTGGGAAGCAGAGGCAGGGAGATCTCTGTGAGTTTGAGTCCAGCCTGGACTACAGAGTGAATTCCAGGATAACCAGGACTACACAGAGAAACCCTGTGTACTGGCTAGTTTTGTGTGTCAACTTGACACAGGCTGGAGTTATCACAGAGAAGTGAACTTCAGTTGGGGAAATGCCTCCATGAGACCCAGCTGTGGGGCATTTTCTCAATTAGTGATCAAAGGGGTGGTGCCATCCTTGGGCTGGAAGCCTTGGGTTCTATAAGAGAGCAGGCTGAGCAAGCCAGGGAAAGCAAGCCAGTAAGAAACATCCCTCCATGGCCTCTGCATCAGCTCCTGCTTCCTGACCTGCTTGAGTTCCAGTCCTGACTTCCTCTGGTGATTAATAGCCATGTGGAAGTAATCTGAATAAACCCTTTCCTCCCCAACTTGCTCCTTGGTCATGATGTTTGTGCAGGAATAGAAACCCTGACTAAGACAAATTGGTACCGGGAGTGGAGTATTCCTGTGACAACCTGACAATGTTTTGGGGAGGACTGTGGAAGGACTTTGGAACTTGAGCTAGAAGAGCAGTCACTGGCTGTTAAGAACTATGTGGGATATTCTGTAGGAGCTTGGAAGATCATGTTGAGAACAGTGCAGAGATAGAGGCCTGGCTTGTAAAATTTCAGAGGGAAGATTAAAGACTCTTATCAGGGCCATGTTATTTTGACTGTGAAGATTCTGTGGTTCTGGTTAGTTGGGGCTGAAGTATCAGCTGTGATTAACAAGATACCAAAACTACTAAAGAGAGAACTTTGCATTACTGGGACTATTGATGCTGGTTAGCTAGAGCTAAGAAATTAGCGGTGATTAAGAAGAGACTAGCATCATTGAGGTGACATCTTCTGAGAAGTGTTTGCTGAGAACACAAAGAGGTTGTGTTCCAGAGATAGCCAAGGTTGTACCTTGTGCTGCAGCAGGACTTGGTAATGTGTAAGAGTCACCCAGGTGGTACTGGTATTGACAGCACTAAGGGGTCATGAAGAGCAGCTGAGGCTCGGCACAGTGAGAGGCCATGAAAGGCCATTGGTGAAGGTGCAGCCTCAGTTTGTAATTAATGGCCCAGGACTGAAGGTGTCATGCAAAGGAGTTGAGGCTTGGCACCATAAAGACAGTCTATGAGAGGCTATTGGTATAGCCTGGTTACAGCATTGTTTTGGGAATGCCAATACCATGCAATGACCACCAAGGACAGCAGCAGCAGTGGAGTATAGACATCTGAAGCCCAGAAGACAAGATGTGTGCTACAAAGGGCAGAGCTGGAGAAGTGACCAAAGACCTTAGAGGAACCCAGAAGATTGTGAGTTAGATCCCAGACACTGGTTTTGCTTTTGATTGTGACTGTGCCCTGATATTTTTCCCTCTTGAAAGAAAAATATATTTTAGTGGAGCCCACAGTTAAGAGACTTTAAATTTTAAAAGATATTGGACATTTTAAATTAATTGAACTTTTAATATGTAAAGACTGTGGGACTTTAAATCTTGGAGATAAATAAGAACATAAGGGTTAAGGCTTAATAGTAATGTGTTTGTGTGTCAAGTTGACAAGGGGTCAATTGTACTGGCTAGTTTTGTGTGTCAACTTGACACAGGCTGGAGTTATCACAGAGAAGTGA
>JADRCD010189901.1:0-21526 GCA_019843815.1 Montemys delectorum
TGAGGAAGGACGGAAGACAGGGAGGAAGGGGAGAAGGAAAATGGGGAAGGAGGAAGGAAGGTCAGTGAGGGTGCAAATCTTAAAGCATGTGTCGATGCTAATTTTCCCTTTTCCCTTCTTATTATTCTTATTTTTCTTTCTAGTGTTTTCATAGTGCTGACCTTGAGCATTTTATCAGCAGCAATCTTTTTCTCCTTTAAACAGGGTCTCACACAGCACCGACTGGCATTTAACTTAATTATGTATCTGAAGGTGACCTCTGACTTCTGCTGAAGTTGCAGGCATTGACCTCTGTGGCCATAAAGCAGTACCAGGGACCAGGCCCTCAACCCACTGAGCTGGGTCCTCGACTCCTTGGCAGTGTCCGTCTAGATCATTCTTTCATAACAAATAATGATGACGTCAGAAGAGTCAAGTTTTCTAAAGATGGGTCAGGAGCGTAGAAGATGCAACCTGATCTGGCATATGCAGCCACCCCCTGGGAGGGCAGGTGCTGGCAGGTTCCTGAGGTCTTGAGAGTCCTTTGTGCAACTGTTTCTCTCTCTCTCTCTCTCTCTCTCTCTCTCTCTCTCTCTCTCTCTCTCTCTCTCTCTCTCTCTGTCTCTCTCTCTCTGGTTTTTCAAGACAGGGTTTCTCTGTGTAGCTCTGGCTGTCCTGGAACTCACTCTATAGACCAGGCTGGCCTCAAACTCAGAAATCCACCTGCCTCTGCCTCCCAAGTGCTGGGGTTAAAGGTGTGCGCCACCACGGCCCAGCCCAACTGTTTCTCTCGAAGGTAGCCAGCACTGCTCTCCCAGTGGGGCTGAGGGAAAGGGCCTTTCCCATCTAATTCTTTGAAACAACAACAACAACAACAATAACAACAGACTAACCAAGTGTTGTGAGAGATCTTCGGCTGGGTACAAATAGAAGCTGAACGAAATCACACCCTTGTCTCTTGTTCTCCAGGGTGACCAGCTCACTTCAGCCTGGGCAGCGAAAACACTTCTACCTCCTCTACTCCAGAGAGAGAGAGGGAACCTTGTCACCACTTCTACCTCCTCTATGCCAGAGAGAGAGAGGGGATCTCATCACCAAGAGGTTTTTTTTTTTAAAGTAGTAGTGTCACATCAAAGGAGCTGCCAAAGGCGGCTAGAGGGGCATTTACACCTCTTTTGTGAATCTACCTCTGATATTGCTGCCTTGCCCACACACTGAGGGTCTGACTTGATGAGCAGAGGTGCAGAACTAGTCACTCAGGGGTCATCCTGTCTTTGTCTATCAGACACTAGATGAGGCCTCCTGAGGCTTCTTGAGACGTAACTTTCTGGGAATCTTTTACACAAATCTGAAAGTGCACCCCCCCCCATGAGTTAGTTACACCCTCCAGAACAGTGAGGCCGCAGAGAGAAAGATGAGATAGCTTATCAAATTCTTCTCGAATGTTCTCAGAAGCCAGTTCTCTTTCTTAGAGCCAGGAGACACAAGTGAAGTCCTTCCCAATAAACATTTTTTTTTTTTTTTGGCCACATTTAAGTGGCTAGCCTTGGGCCACACCTTGACTTGTAGGTTTTTAAAGGTTAAAAAGTGCAGATTAGTTTCAGGGATTTACAAGGATGCACACAGCCAGAAGGACGACAGGAAGGGAATAGACCACTCAGACTTTGAGGTTACCCGTTAATTAATGGCGAATTATAAACGCAACATAGAGTGCTACGCAGTGATTAGCATTGGGCCAGTTAAGATCAGACTGGGGACTGCCATTGTCTGTCATTGTCTGAATCCTATTAGCCTCCGATCACCCCCATTTCGGTAGCAGGTAGTCTTAGAAGTGCCCATTCAGAAAGTAAGGACGTGGGAAGAGCCTGTATTACCTAGGCTCAGCCCTCTTCATTCCCCAAGGGTAGGAGGAGCCACCTGTGCAAATCCTTGCTCTCCTGTATGGGGCCGCAGACCTCGGAGGTCCCTGAACCGTGGCACCAGCCTGCCATCTCAGGAAAGGTCAGTACATGTCTCTGTAGATTTCCTGCAGCAATGGGTGCAGCGCTGCATCGGACTCGGTCTTCTTGATGACCTGCACAAGCTGCGCATGCTCTGTGACCAGCTGCCGTAGGTCCACCATTTTTTGAAGGAGTTTTGGGAAGAGGAAGGCATCATCCGGATGGTTGCTCTGCAGGTGGAGCTTGAGCACGTGCACAATCCCCTCCTGCAACTTCTCAATGTAGCCTATGTTTAGAAGGCCAGGCCGATCTATGCTCAAAAGAAGAAAAAGATGTCTGAGAGCGGCCATCTGAGAGCCCCCGTCAGGTCAGTGGAGGAGCCAAGTGTCACGGCTTGGTGTGGCCCTGCTAAGGAGGCACTGAGGAACCCACGTGACAGCCAGCTGGACTAGAGGTCACACTGCCTCTGATGGGTACAGACATGACTGACACTCCTGGCTATTCACAGAACCAGCCCATAGTCCTACCTCACTCCCCCTTCCGGTGCAGTCCCTACTTTTGGATTTGCTTGACGATCCCCAAACCACACTACATCTTTGTAGGAAAGATAGTGCTCCTTCCTGTGTGGAAGTGTGTATTCAGCTTCCCATCAGCAGCAAGGGGTGTGACAAGGTCAACAAGATTTTCTTTTTCTTTTCTTTTCGAGACAGTTTCTCTGTGTAACCCTGGCTATCCTGAAACTTGCTTTGTGGACCCGATTGGTCTTGAACTCATAGAGATCTGCCTGACTTCTCTGCCTCCTGAGTCCTGGGATTAAAGGTGTGTGCCACTACCACCCCAGGCTCTGTCTTAAAGCAACATTATCAATACCTTTTGATAAGGCCCTGGTGGAAAGCAGACAGAGAAGTGACCAGGGCTGAACAGTATGCCAAGGAACCCCTGGAGTCCAGAGAGGACATATCAGGAAGTACCACTGCTTACCCTAGGTGACCTTCCTGGTACACTCTTAGGTCCCTGTCCGTCCATCCATCCATCCATCCATAACTAGGGCTGCTAATGATGCAGTGTTTAGTCTGTCTTTTTAAAAATGATTTTATTTAAAAAAATTTTTTTTAATTATGCGTCTATGTGTGTGTTGGGGGGTGTCCCTGTGAGTATGGCTCTCCAGGAGGCCAGAAGTGGGCATTACATCCTCTAGAGC
Source organism: Montemys delectorum (assembly GCA_019843815.1). Lineage (NCBI taxonomy): Eukaryota > Metazoa > Chordata > Mammalia > Rodentia > Muridae > Montemys > Montemys delectorum. The sequence continues at coordinate 3,121 of JADRCD010189901.1, forward strand.
TGGAATTATATGCAATCGTGAACTGTCTGATATGGATTCTGAGAACTGAATCCATGCCAGGTCCTCTGCAATAACAGTGCATGCTCTTAACCATCGAGCCATCTCCCCGGGCCCTGATGTGGATATTAGTCTTCATTGGTTTTTTTTGCAGGGACAGGTAAGACAGAGTTTCTATCTGTAGGCCTGGCTCTCCTGGAACTTGCTCTGTAGAACAGGCTGGCCTTGAACTCACAGAGATCTACCTGCCTCTACATTTTGAGTGCTGAGATTAAAGGCATGCACCACCACCTGGGTAAATCTTCATTGCTTTAGTAGTAAAATAAAAATAACAATTAAGGTTTTTGTGTATGTATGTATTTGAGGGTGGGCATGTGTGGAGGCCAGAAGTTAACCTTGGGTGATGTTCCTCTGATGCCATCTACCTTGTTATTTGAGACAGGGTCTCTCACTGGCCTAGAACTCATTCACCAAGTAGGCTAGTCTGGCTGTCCAGTCAGCCCCAGGGATCTGTGTGTCTCTACCTCCATAGTACTGGGATTACAAGAGCGTGCCCACACACCCAGATTTTTTTTTTATCTGGGTTCTGGGTTTGAACTCAGATCCTCATGCTTGTGTGGCAAGCATTTTCCTGACAGAGCTGTCTTGCCAGCTCTGAGACCATACATACATGTTTCCCAACTGTAGAAGGATCCACTCTTCATAGTTTTAACTTTCCCATGACAAGTTCCCTATTCTCCATATCAGTTCCCATATCCACGGGGTCAGTGCAGGACTGTGGCCATGAGGGGCTGCATATGTGTAGCTCCCATATCCACGGGGTCAGCGCAGGACTGTGGCCATGAGGGGCTGCATATGTGTAGCTCTGCACTGGCTTTCCGCTTTCCCTGCCACGCCCACTCACACAGAGGGACCCCAAGAGCCTCCACAGATTTGTGTTGTTTTATGCTTTGTGGGAATGTAACGATGCTTCTATCCAACTAATCACCAGCCAGCCTGTGACTGTGATGGGCGGTGTGGCTTCTGGCAGATAGGTAAGACTATCACCCATAGGTCTATGCCAAGGCTAGGCAAGGTCAGCTGGGCTTACAGTAGGTGGATGACCTTCCTAGACAAGAGACGAGGCTATTTAAAGAAGTGAGCTGCTAAGCCAAACATCAGGGACCATACTGCCAGCTTCCCCAGAGAGTCTGGCTCTTCCTTCCCTGGGTTCATTCCTTCTGGTAGAGCAGGCCTTGCAGCTGTTTCCAGAGAGCATGGTAGTTTTCAGCGTGAATTAACACCAGTATTAACAGTGATAGCACCCTATCTACGCCTGCACTACACTTCCCAGACTTTTATCTACTACAATAATTACGATGCCAATTGTACAAATCATCACAGTATATCATGTGTATCTTTGATGCTTATATTTGATATAATTGTATATTACCAGTGGAGCATATATTTAATTCATGCATATAATGTGCCAATATGCATTAGTGGATACTATAATAGGAATGCAGCTATAATGTATCATAGCCATATTGTTCCCACTAAGTTCTACTTGGCAGTAAGTTGGGCTCAGATACCATCCCACCCTGCCAGCACTCATGTCTCTAGTGAATACATATTTGTCACTGTATTGACAACCACTGAGTCCCTACAGAAGGAGAAGCCTGTGAGTACCGGAGAGTGACAGATCCACTTACCTCCACAGCAAATTATAGCAGCCACAAACAAGGAAATGTCACTGTCATCCAGTTCTAAGGCATTGAACTTCATAGCGAAGTCAAACTTGGGTTCCATGATGTCGCAGAATGGCTTCCTCAGGTTCTTTAGGAACTCGCGCGTGATGAAGCCGTTGCCATACGCGATCAGCATCCCATCTTTGTTCATCAAGGAGGACAGCATCGTGAAGATGGCTTCATACACACCATACTTTAGCAAGGTAACTTGGTCATTCAAGTCCAAGTTTGCAAAGCCTGGGATAGCCTTGGCAAATTCTGTGAGCTCCGTGACGGTCTCCACGGACATGCACTGGCAGCAATGGAAGATTCGGACCTCTGCCTCCTTGTTTTCGACACCGTTGGCCACCATCTTGGCCACAAGCGTCTTCTCCGCCATACACAAGGTCTCCATGTCATGTATGACAAAAGGCTACAAAGGAAGGTGGTCGAGTCAGTCAAGTGATGATTCTATGACAAGCTATGCCGTCCCCTTAAATATCAATGAGCCAGCAGCAGCTACTGTGTCCCAGTTGCCAAGCTGGGTGCTAGAGTGATTCAAAGTACATGTGCAGTGCCGTCCTGTACTTGGACAATTTCCAACTCAGACAACATAATGTAAGTCAGTAAGATAATTGTTGTCAGGGCTGGAGAGAGGACTCAGCGGGTAAGAGTGCTTGCTGCTCTTGCAGAGGACGTGGCTTCCATTTCCAGCTCACAACCATTTGTAGTGCCAGATCCAGAGAATCTAATGCCTTCTTCTCACCTGTGCAGCACCACACAGGAAGGAGGTACACAGGCATAAACACAGCCAACACATCCGCACATATAAAATAAAAAGTAAATGAAAATTTAGAAGATAACCATTATTACTTCCTGGCCTTAGGTCGGGAATTCATCACTAAGAAACAAAAGTACGAGGCTTCAAAGACAGCTCGGTGGTTACAAGTGTGTACTGCCCACTTTTCCAGAGGACCAGAGTTCGGTTTTCTGTATCTATGTTGGGAAGCTCACAGCTATGTATAATTCTAGCTCCAGGGGACTTAATGCTCTTATCTAGACTCCAGGGGTACTACATTTACATGCACACACCCTCACAGAAACATACAGCATTAAAGATATAAAATAAAATCTAGAAAAAAGGAAATGGAAGTAACCCAAAGCACTGGCTCTGGCAGTGATGCTGAGATGAGAATGTAGCAAAGCCCCTTTGCATTTTTATGACATTTGCCAGACTCCTAGATACTACTGGAATGGTACTAGCATTAAAATAGTTCTTGATTTTATCATTTCATAAACCTTGAAGGTAACCATAATTATTTAGCATTGACTTTTGGGTAAGTCTGGTGTATAAATATATGATAGTCATGAGTGCCTTTGTATAGAAATCAGCAAACAGGCCTTGTTCAGCTCTGTAGAGCGAGATTGAGACCACTTTACAGTATAGAAAACACCAGTCTGGTGTCAGTGGCCTGTCCTGGAACGAGGGCCAGATCCCAACCCTGCTCCCTCTCCACTGCAGTACTATGGCATCCATACCTGCAGGCCTGCTACTTTATAAAGTCTAATGAGCAGCCCAGTTTGTCTCTATTGTGTGTGTGCGTGCATGTGTGTGTGTGTGTGTGTGTGTGAGAGAGAGATGATTAGTATAGATTGTCAAAATGGTGGGATTCAGAATTACTCATGAGACAAACTGTAAGGAAGACCCACCCTGAATGTGGGGGGGCACCATTCCCTAGGCTGGAGTTCCAGACTGTTCATCTCTGCTCCCTGGCTGTGGCCATCATGTGACCAGCTGCGCTTGCCATCAAGCCTTCCCTACCGTGATGGACCAGACCCTCAAACTTCGAGCTAAAATGAACCCAGCATTAATTTACACTTGCCAGGTACTTTGTCACAGCAATGGGACAAGCAGCAAATAAAGTGACCAAAGACAATTAGCTGGGAGATGACGCATCCTCATAGCAATGGCCACACCATTCCCAAGAGTCAAATGTACACTCAGTCAGGATACCCACTGGTGGATGAACCGATATGCCTAAGAGAATATTAGTCAGCCATTTAAAAAAAAAAAAAAAAAAAAAAAAGACGTCCTGGTATTTGTGACCAGGTGAATAGAACTGGAGGACACAAACACTGAGTATTGTCGCTCATGTGGGTGCTAGAAACATTGACCTCAGGAACAGAGAGCAGGAAAGGGACTCTGGAGAGAAGGGGATGGGGATAGAGAGGGATCTGGTAATGCCGCTGACTCCAGATACCTTACATGGTTCATAAGGAGTTTAAAGGGAGTTTGAACTTTCTGGACACAAGATGAGAGATGTTTAGGGACATGGACAGATATTGGGCTCTGGTTTTATCAGTACACATTTTGTATTTGTGTCTAATTTCCAAACTCTATCCCATAAATGTGTATAATTTAAAAATATAAACTGGGACCTATTGTTTGCAGTCACTGCACTCTGAGGGATTAAATGTCAGGAACACTGAGAAGAACCAGCATATACCCTACCCCTGGCTAGAATTCATACTTGTTAAGCAGGAGTGATGGTATTAAGAGACCTGAATTTTGTGGCCATCTGTACCACAAGGACACACACACACACACACACACACACACACACACACACACACAAACACACTGTCTATACTGGGTGGACACAGGTCACTGATGAGGTGATCAGGTATTGCTTCAGTCCCTCCTGGTGTATCTAAGCACAGAGATGAAGCATCCCAGCCACCTACAAGGTGTGTGACACGCCCTACCCCATGCTGGGCCACCAAGAGCATCTTGGGAACCACAGAACAGATGTGCAGTCAAGGCAGTCTGGTACAGAGGCAGGAGGATGTGCGGAGAAGAAGCAGCTTCCTGTGAGGTGTTTAACTAGAACCTGAATGTGGAATATAGCGCTGGACCAAAAAAAAATCTGATTCTAGGCTGATAAAAGATGATGATGTATTAAAAATGGTTCATTGTGGGGCTGGAGAGATGGCTCAGTGGTCAAGTGCATTACCTGCCTTCCACACGATCTGGTTCCACCAAGTAAGCACCCACATGGTAACTTATAACAATCTCCAACTCTACCGAACCCCTCTTCTACCTCCAAGGGCACTGCATACTTGGTGCAGGCAAAACACCCATACACATGAAATAATTCAAGAAAATGACTCACGGACAGGTGAAAACATTCTGTGGGTGAGACTCTGAGCCCAGCTAAACATTTCAAGTCAGAACAAGGTAGACCACAAAAAAGAGAGCTTCTCTAAAGGCCTTAATGACCGGCCTGATAAACACCTTTTGGGAATAATTTGGGAATAGTGGTGTTCCAGGAAAAAAAAAAAAAAAAACATAGAAAGCTTGATTTAAAAGGATGACAGAAACACAGTGGATTCTTTTAGGGCAGGTAAGATGGTTTGGTGGGTAAAAGTGTTTGCTTCCAAGCTGGAAAACCTAAGTGTGATTCCTGGGACCCATATAATGCAAGAAGATGAACTCCTGTGAGATGCCCTCTGACCTCCACACATATGCCACATGCATGCCTCTCTCTCATGCATGTGTGCGAGTGTGCACATGAGTGTACATGCATGTACACACACACTGAATTTAATATAATTTTGATTAATTAAAAGCAAATATCTATACTAAGTGGGTACTTCTTCTAAAGATTAGTTGCGATTCTGGAGACTGAACTCGGGACCTGTATGTGCTGGAAACGATTCTCTAGCAGAGAGGTGGACTCTCAGCCCTGAGACCTTTCTTTTCTTGTCATTATTGCCTCAACAGTTAGGTGGAACAACCATTTCCATAGCATTCACATGATGTCAGGTGTTAGGAACCATCAGAATGAGCTGCAGTGTATGCTTCTCTGTGATTGCTATGTGTGGTGGTTTGACTAGGTATGACCCTCATAGACTCGTGTGTTTGAATGCGTGGCCCATAGAAAGTGGCACTGTTAGGAGGTATGGCCTTGTTGGAGGAAGTGTGTTGCTGTGGGAATGGGCTTTGGGTTTTCTATGCTCAAGCTACACCTAGCGTGGCACACAGTCTCCTTCTGCTGCCTGCAGACTGACATGCTTCCCATTACAATGATAACGGGCGAATCCTCTGAGACTGTAAATGTCCCTGATTAAATGTTATCCTTTATAAGAGTTGCCATGGTCATGGTGTCTACTCACAGCAATAGAAACCCTAACTGAGACAGTATCTTTATTCTCATTCTCAACACTGTCTTTTTCTAATGTGCACTCAGCAGAAATAAAAGTGGAAAGCAAGCGAATTAACAGTCAAGATTTACAGCACATGCATGACCCTCTCTCATGTGTGCGTGCACACGTGCACATACACATACCCACACCACACACACACACACACACACACACACACAACTAAAAATACAATGACTTGGGGCTAAAGACATGGCCGAACAGATAAGAGTATAAGAGTATTGGCTGCTCTTCCAAAGGACGATTCAAGTCCCAGCACCTGCACAGCAGCTAATGAACTGTCTGTAATTCCAGTTCCAAAGGAGCTGACATCCTCACACAAACACACATACAGGCAAAACACCAGTACACATACAAACTCTTCTTAAAATACAATAACTCATTAAAAATTCTAAGTCTGGTTAGGCCTGGAGGTACATACCTATTATCCTAGTACTCAGAAGGCTGAGGCAGGAGGATCACACAAGTTTAAAAGCAGCACTGAGCTAGTGAGATACCTCTCTCTCTCTCTCTCTCTCTCTCTCTCTCTCTCTCTCTCTCTCTCACACACACACACACACACACACACAGGCATGCATACATGCACAAAATAAATATTTTAAATCTTATAAAAGGCATAGCCTATGGCCTCTTGATATCATCACAGCAACAAGACCAGAATCTGACAGACAGACAAGGACAGTGAAGTTGGCGGTAGGCACTCTGCCAGCAGTCTGGGCAGGAGGGGAAGAAGGCCTGGCCTCTGAAATGACATGAAACCTGGAAGTAGGAAGTGATTCTGGCCAAGAGTGTGGACAAAAGCAGCTAGATATTGTGTCTAAAGCTGGTCCCTGCACAGATATTTGTGGCTGAAGCAGGCAGTTAGTTGCCATAAGCCATTAATTTGTGTGAGTGTGTGTGTGAGTGTGTGTGTGTGTGATGTTTGATGTGTCATGCATATGTATGTAATGTTTGTATGGTATCTGGGTACATGAGGAAGACAAAGTAGGACGTCTTCATCCACCTGTCTCTGTCTTATTTTTTGAGACAAATTCTCTCACTAGCTAAGTCCACTGTCCAGCAAGCTACAGCGAGCCTCTTTTTTTTTTTTTTTTTTTTAAGATTTATTTATTATTATAATTAAGTACACTGTAGCTGTCTTCAGACGCACCAGAAGAGGGCGTCGGATCTCATTACGGGTGGTTGTGAGCCACCATGTGGTTGCTGGGATTTGAACTCAGGACCTTCGGAAGAGCAGTCAGTGCTCTTACCCGCTGAGCCATCTCGCCAGCTACAGCGAGCCTCTTGTCTCTCCCTCCACAGTGCTGGGATTGCCGATGTGCATGGCCACATCTGGCTTTTTATGTAGGTGCGGGGATCCAAGCTCAGGCCCTGACGCACTATGCCCTCAGAGACATCGCCCACCCCTCCCCCTAGTCTGTATCTCTCCTCCAGCAGCCTCCAGCCCTGGACTGTTATGCTATCGCTCATTTCCACGTGAGCCCTGATTCTCCTTAGCTCTGACAGAGGATGCTGGGACCCTCCTAAGGACCTTGTGGTGAAGAAGCCAGAGATGACTGAGCAGGGATCAAGTCAGTGCCCACCCAAGCAGAGTGTTTGGGTGTGAATAAAGCTGACCCTCACGTTTGCTCTAAGTCTCAAAGTCTGAGGGAGAAATAAAATAGAAGGGTCTCAAATGGAAATTCTGATCTCCCTCATCTGAGGTCATCATCACAGAGATGCGAACTTTACCCCTAGATCTAGAAAGCTCTAATTCAGTGGTTCTCACCCTGTAGGCTGAGATCCCTTTGGGTTGCATATTAGATATCCTGCATACCAGATATTTACATTATGATCCAGTAGAAAATTACAGTTACAAAGTAGCGATGGAATAATTTCATGGTGTGTGTGTGTGTGTGGGGGGGGTCACCTTGACACAAGGAATCCTGTATTAAAGGATCGAAGCATTAGGAAGGTTGAAAACTCTGCTCTAGTCGGAAAAGGCCTCTGGGCCCAGCTGATGTGGGATTTGCTGGAAGCTTCTAAAATGTCTCAACTCACTTCATTAGAGAATTTACTAAAGAATTAGAAATCTCAGTAAAAGAGAGGTGGGGCTTGCTCATTAAAATATGTACCTTATGAAATTCTTCATTTTCCCGTGACTAGAAATTCTAGCTTGTGATACCCAATAAGGAAGCCTCCAAGCTATTCATTAGCGCAAAATAAACCAGTCATACCAGGCACACAGGATAAAGGCAAGAGTCCTCATGTGCCAAGTGAGGGCTGCTCCCTCTGTGAAAATGGCTCTTGACCCCCTTCTAGAGTGCATACAGGCGTATCTGGCTGTGGGAACTGTGGGCCACCAACCAGGCAAGTGTTATAGGAGCTGCAGAGACAGGGGCAAGCTGAAATGTACCAGGTACTTCCTGTCAACAAAGGGCCCTCCACAAGACCTGAGCTACCACACTAAAGAAGAAGAAAGAAGGCAACAAAGACGGCAGGTATGGTTTTAGCAGAAAGAACGAGAATGGTAGGGAGGAGAACGAGTAGGGAAGGGATAGGTTTGGTTTCTGGCCTTCAAATAGGGATTAAAATGCACTTAAGCAGCACCCCGATACTAGGTAAGGTATTAACTAGATTATTTTTGTTGCATCAATCACACAGCCTTTATAATGCCTAGGTTGCTAGGAGCTGAGGCGAGCCCAGGGAAGAAGGCAGCAGCTGGCATGAAAGTACATCTTAGAACCTCAGAATGACCCCATGTTTCCATGGCCCCTCCTGGGACTTTGGGATAAATTCTATTTCCTACACTGGACAATGTTCTCAGTCGTCCCCTGTGACTAGAGCTGACATATCACCAAGGGACATTTCAAGGTACCAGGGGCAGCAGAAGCACCTACCGGGTTATTGCTGGTCTTTCCTGCAAGTATGACCCGGGCCTTGACCTTGTTCATATTGAAGTTCTTCAGGTAGGCTTCGTGGATTTTCTTGCCCAGAGATTTGAGGTCTGCAGTTTCCGAATCTTTCAGATCATGTTCACAGGTAAGAATTTCTGCTTTCAGCTTTGCTTTTTCGGATCTTGGCATCCTTCCAAAACGAATTGCTGGAGTTGCGGTGAAGATAGAACAAGGAGAGGGGGAGGGATGCAGAAATGGTCAAGGCATTCGATGACCAAGGCAGAGGCGAAAGGAAGAGTGGAAGGTCATGCTGGGAATGGCAAGCTAAACCCATTCCTTATTACCATTAAATTTTCTTCTAAAAAGTCCAAAAACCAGATACACAGCTTATCAATGGGATGGCTTACTGTCCTTAGGCAGGCCATTGGCCAAGGTGAAGGGAATAAAAGTGAGTTATCACTTCTATCTATCTAGCTATCTATCTATCTATATGTATTCTGGAAGACCACTCTGTAGACCAGGCTGGCCTCAAACTCAGAAATCTGCCTGCCTCTGCCTCCCAAGTGCTGGGATCAAAGGCATGCACCACCACTGCCCGGCTTTGTCTATGTTTCTGTTTTTGTTTTTGAGACAGTCTCATATAGTGGGTCATGCTTGCTTCCAAATAACTATATAACAGAGGATAATCTTGAACCTCCTGAGCATCTTGCCTCAGCCCCTCCAGTGCTCAGATTACAGGCTAGGTCTATGCCATGCTAGGACCATATAGCTTCATGAACCCAATGCCTCATGTATGGCAGGTAAGCATTCTACCAGCTAAGGGACATCTCCAGCACTAATTTTTAAAAGAGGATCTTCCAATGTAGCCCAGGCTTGCCATGAAGTTACAAAAATCTTCTTGCCTCAGCCTGCTGAGTGCTGAGACTGTAGGCATGTGTGTGCCTATATGAGTCCACTATGTCTGTGATCCCAGCACTCCATAGAGGTAGAGGCAGGTGGATCTCTGTGAGTTCAAGGCCAGCCTGGTTTACACAGCAATTTCCATACCAGGAGTTCGAGATCACCCTCAGTTATATAGTTAGTTGGAGGCAAGCATGATGCAATATATGAGACCTTGTCTTAAAAAACAAACAAAACCATAGACTGATAGATAAATAAGTACATAGATAGATAGCTATATAGATAGATGATTAAAAGGCTGATGTTAGGCAGACAGACAGATGGTAGAAAGGCAGATGAGGGCTGGTGAGACGGCTCAGCGGGTAAGAGCACAGACTGCTCTTCCAAAGGTCCTGAGTTCAAATCCCAGCAACCACATGGTGGCTCATAACCACCCATAATGAGATCTAATGCCCTCTTCTGGTGCATCTGAAGACAGCTATAGTGAACTTATGCGTAATAATAAATAAATCTTTGGGCTGGAACGAGCAGGGACTGAGCAAATGGGACAGACTGGAGAGAGCAGAGGTCCTAAAAGTCAATTCCCAACAACCAGATGAAAGCTCACAACTATCTGTACAGCTATAGTATATACTCATATACATAAATAAATAATAAATCTTTAGAAAAAAAAGGCAGATGATCGATAGGTAGATGATAGATATAGAGATAGATTTTGAAGCTCCCATGTCAAAAATAAATGAATAAATGAATGAATGAATAAATAATCTTCACTGGGAACCAAGCTCTAAATTATAGTACAGCTGAAAAGAAGGAAACTCACAGCATGGTACAATGTTTGAAACAACACACATTCGAGAATGTTAATGTTACATCTTGCCACTCCGTTGACCTCCAAGTCAACAATAAAGCTGTTCTGACTGATCGAGGAGGGAAAACTGAGGCACGGACTGACACAGTATGCCCAGCAGCCTTACCTACCATTGTGTGACATCCCGACAGACAGGCACTTGTGGAAACGGCAGTACTGGCATTTATTCCGGTTCTTTTTCTGAATCTTGCAGCTTCGATCACACTTGTCGTACACCAGCTTTAGCCGAATAGTTCGTCGAAAGAAGCCCTGTGGCGTCAATACACAATACTTAAAGAACGTGGGCTCTGGGTAAGTCTCCAGACTGGCTTCGCTTGACTTTCTTGGGAATTTGATTGACTGACCGGTTTGTTTTGAAACGGGGTCTCATGGAGCTCAGCCAGGCGGAAGAAGCCAGGCTTGCTCTGTGGCCGAAGATGGCCTTGAACTCTTGATCTTCCGCCTTCCTTCTCTCAAGTGCTGGACGTACTTGGCTGAGCCCCACCATGCCTGGCTTTATGGGGTCCTGAGGCTCCAACCCAGGGTTTCATGCATGCGGCAAGTACTTTCCCAGCTGAGCTACACCTCATTCTTACCATCTCTAAGAAACTACACGTTGAAGTTCTAGGAGGCCTCATGTAACTGGGGCAAATAGGAAATGTGTATCTCACTGCATTGAAAATGAAAACTAATGTGTTAAGGCAGAGTTCAAAGCAATCTTTTTTTTTTTTTTTTTTTTGGTTTTTTGAGACAGAGTTTCTCTGTGTAACCCTGGCTGTCTTGGAACTCACTCTGTAGACCAGGCTGGCCTCAAACTCAGAAATCTGCCTGCCTCTGCCTCCCAAGTGCTGGGACTAAAGGCGTGCGCCACCACCGCCCGGCGAAAGCAATCTTAAAAAGACCCTACCAGACTGGGGAAGACAATATTAAGTCCTAAGAGAAAATGTAACAAGAGGAAAATGGCTATTTCAAAGCAACACTCTGGCTTCATAATAGCATCAAGGCTTCCCCCAGGAAGAAAACAGCTTGAGCTCATAAAAGCCAAGACGATTGGACATGGCCTTGACAAGGAGCCCCATCCCAAGTTGCCTTTTTAAAGAGATACAGATAGAAAGCTCAGGAAGGGGATTATTTTGGCTTTTTGGGTCCTTTGCTCTTGAGGGGTGCTTCTTCCTCTAGCCTGAGATAGTGGGGCTCTCATCGCTCATGCCAAAGGCTTTTCTTGGGGATTGGGGTACCAGAAGGGGAAGGTTCCTCATCTAGATGTGTGAGGTAGAATGTCAGAAGGACCTGTGGGCTGGAGAGGAAGAGTGAGAAGCAAGGGCTGCAAATGCCAGGGAGCCCCAGGCCCTTGATCTGGGTTCGCTGTTGCCACGCACTAGGCAATACCCAAGACCAGGCCCACCCAAGGAGAGATGGCAGTGCTTCTTCAAGAAGGTACAGGAAACAGGGCGTGGGGGTGGGGGTGGGGGAAGAAGGTACAGGAAGCAGGGCAGTGGTGGCACATGCCTTTAATCCCAGCACTTGGGAGGCAGAGGCAGGAAGATTTCTGAGCTAGCCTTGGTCTAGGACAGCCAGGGCTACACAGAGAACCCCTGTCTCAAAAAAAAAAAAAAGACATTTCCAGAAGGTACTAGAAGGGAGCCTTTGGATTTTATGTGAGCATGTACATTTCTCAATTTTCTATACATGGTGTCCACGAACTGACAAGCTTGAAAATGTCCATGCAGCAGAAGGGGATTCACTTTATGTACATGGGGGCTGGGTCATGCCTGGCTAGAGGTCAAGTTGACTCTCATTGGGAATACACAGGAGGGTGCAGGCAGTTAGGAGGATGCCTGTATATGCCAGGAGGGACTGGCTGGGGGTCAGTTACAGGAGCTAGGTACTGTGGACCCTGCACAAGGGACAGAACACCCTTGCTCAATGCATGGTAACCTCTGCCCTAGCTGGCCTCTGGAGAAGTCCTGAGGTAATAGGTAAACACGTTCCTCTTCATGGTCACCTCTAGCTGGCTTCTGGGGTGGTCCTGAGGCAAAGTGTGTAGTCTATACTTTGTACCACATGACGAGTCATTTTTAAATGGACTGATTTCTGTTTCCTTGTTCATTTTGTTTTAAAGGACATGCCCCTCTCAAATGTTACAAAGTACAGCAAAGCAACCCGCTCTGGATTGTCAAAAAAGGAGTCGACCTGCCATGGAAGCCAGTTCTCTGCTCTTTCTGTAGGTCTCAGAGTGTTGACAGCCATTTTGCAGTGGAGCGAAGGCTGATATCAAGCCATGTGGCCACCTCACCCTTCCCCCCGGGGCCTCTGTACCTTGCAGCCTTCACATGCGTGAACTCCGTAGTGGTATCCTGAGGCCTTGTCCCCACATATTCGACACTCAATGTTCAGTGTACTGCCAGGGGAGTCATCCGTGCTGGCGGGGATCACAGGGCAGCTGACTGAGGAGGGGCTGGAAGCTGGAGAGAGTGTGTCTACAGATGGAAGAGAAAGTGTGTGTAACCTGGGGTGTTACCAGCCATGTCAGAATCAGACCTTTGGGAAGGTAACTTTGCTTAAGAGGGGGATGTGTGATGTGAGCAGGTGCCTCTCTTGAATCAGCCCGGCCCCTGGCCACACACTGCCCATAGTTACTCACCGTGGTACCACCATTCTTGAGGTTCATGTGCACTAGTCTGCCTCCTGACTCGTACCCTACCTCCAGCTCTTGATATTATGGGACCTCCACAGGGGCCCCAGCCTCCCATGCTATGTGCCCAACACAGAGCCTTCCAATTTTGTTGTCACTGTTTCAGTAAACTAAATAGTCATGCCCACAGGTGTCCTGACACATAGTTTCAACCCTAAAATCCAATAGCTAAGGTAAGAGGATTATGAGTTCAAGACCAGCCTGGCTATAAAGTGAGACAAAGACAGAGACAGAGTTAGAAACAGAGACAGATGGAGGCAGAGATGGAGGTGGAGATGGAGACAGAAGAGGGAAGAGAGTATGTAGAGAAACAGGAGAGAAAAGTGAAGGAAAACCAAGAGAGTGTGTGTTGAGAGAGGAGAAGAAAACATGCTAAGAATAAGACAGAAAGAGAATTGAGAAAGGAGAGGAGAGGAAAGACAGAGAAAGAGAGAAAGGGCAGAGCCTGGGAGAAGATAATTTTTAAAACCCACTCAGTAAAAGTCTAGTGTCCAAAAGATGCAACGAAGTCTTAAAACTAACCAACAGAAAACAACACAGACAAAAGCATCAACGAAGGCCTGGAGAGATGGCTCAGCTGGTAAGAACACTAGATACTGTTCTAGAGGTCCTAAGTTCAATTCCCAGTAATCACAAGGTGGCTCACAACCATCTTTAATGGGACCTGACGCCCTCTTCTGGCCTGCAGGTGTAATGCAGGCAGACTGTTGTATACATAATGAATAAATGCACCCTTAAAAAAGAAAAAGGGCATCAACAGACCTAAATAAAGACTTCACCCAAGAAGGCGGATGCATGGTGAGTATGTGCATGGAACTGTGCTCAGTGTCACTGTCCTTAACGGACTTCGAATTAAAGCCACAGAGACTTATCACTGCACACCGATTAAATTAAACTCCCTCAAAACTGGCGACAGAAGTGCTGGCAGGATTGTGGAGTGGCTGCTGTCACTCCTGGCTGGTGTACATGCAGAAAGGGACAGCCACATTGAAAGCAAAACAGTCATGAGAAAAATCTGATCTCTAGTTACTTATCCAGCTGTCTCGGGAACAGGACCACAAAAAAAATAAAAATAAAAAAAATAAATAAACAAGGTGAGCAGTTACAGGAGCTTCATTCTTCTTTTTTTAAAGCATGTGTATATAATGTGCAGTTTGTTATGTGTACGAGTGCTGTCATGTGCATGCTATGGCATGGAAGTGAGGGTCAGAAGACAACTTGGGCATCGGCTGTCAGCTTCCACCTTGTTTAAGACGGGGCCTCTTCTCTGTTGCTCACCCCTTTCTACACCAGGGTAGCTAGAGTGAGAGCATCTCAGAGGCTCTTGTGTTGGCCTGCCTCCTCTGTGCATGGCACTGCGATCTTGATCCCATGCTACTCCATTTGGTTTCTTTGTTTTTCAAACATGTTTTTGGGTTTGGAACTCCGGTCTTCATGCTTACATGGCAAACTCTTTGACCCACAGAACCATCTCCTCAGCCCTAGGAGCTTCATACTTAATTGCCAAGAGCTGGAAGTAGCCAAGATTGATGTGTACGAGTTCGAGGCCAGCCTGAACTATTCAGTGAATCCAGGACAGCCTGAGCTACAACAGAGTAAGACCTTAGATCAAGAAACCAACAAAGGGGGATTGGTAGGATGGCTCAGTGGTACGAAACAGCAGGAAAAGAGACACATGAAGGTTGTCTTCTGACCTACACACACACACACACACACACACACACACACACACACACACATACCAAATTATAGGAAACACCACAACAAAACAAAAAGGTAACTAGAAAGGCCACCCCAACAGCCACTGGTCCTGAGGAACTGCACTCACAGGGCCGAGCACGTTCCTGCCTTTGCCATGCACAGTGGATGCTCCTGACTGTGCAGGGCATAAGGTGCAGCATTGGAGCACTTACTGCTTTGGTAGAGAGGAAATCGCATCTCAAGTAAAACTCGGATGGTTCCACCTAACAAAGCAAGAAGTAGGACCTGAAAGGATCAGACACTTCACCGTCACCTGATTGCCTCTCCGGACAAAGCCTGGGCCGGTCTATTGGAATGCAGAGTCCACCGCACCACAGAGCTCACAAGTGCCACTCAATAAAACAAAAATTGTAAGGCATATGAACAGAAATTTTGGCTCATGATGAGAAGAGAAATGAATGAAAGAGGCCCAGAAGTGACACAGATGATAGAATTTACAGGCAAGGTATTAAAGAGTTATTCTGACCATACTCCAAAATTCAAGGCAGAAGACTGGGTGTGTTGTATAGAAATGAGGGTGAAAAGAACGGATGGATCACGGTGCTAGTGTTAAAAACTGCAATATCCAATGTGGAAAATAAACCAGGTAGATTAGACACTGCCGAAGAAAAGATTGGCAAACTGAAAAAGACAGCAATAGAAACCACCCAAAGGCACACACCACAAACACACACACACACACACACACACACACACACACGAGATGGGGGACGGGAGGATGCAGAGACAGAAACAGAGAACAAATGCACAATAACTTAGCATTAACTGTAGGACAGCTTCAAGTAGCACAATACACATGTAACGAGGGTCTGATGCATGGAAGATGAAAACAGAAAAATACAGAGAAGCAACAGTTAGCCTATGTTCAGAAAGTCATGGAGTGTGAGAAACACGAGGGAAGCAACTCAAGGCACATCCCAAGCAAAGGGTTCAAGTAGAAAATGTGTACAAATTGATATATATATATATATATATATATATATATATATATATATATATTATGAGTGACAGGTGTCACAAGGATAAAGAGGAGATCATTGCACAGGGTCAATGGGGATGTAAATCAGCACAGCTATTGTGGGAAATTGTATAGAGCTTCCTCTGATAACAAAAGGCAAAACCACCATGGGCTGAAACAACCCCACCATCCTTCTGAAAACATATCTATAGGAACTGAAATCGATCTGCTGAAGAGATGCCTGTGTCCCACACATCCCTATTCACAATAGCTGAGATGCAGTGTCAACCTTAGTGTCCCACAATGGAGAAAGGAAACATGGTATACATATAGAATGATACCAATTGATGTTAACTGAGGGTAGGAAGACCCACCCACTGTGGGCAGCACCATTCCCTACACAGAGGATCCTGAACTATGTAAAAGTAGAGAGAGTAGGGGTTGGAGAGAGCGCTCAAGTTAAGAGCACTGGCTGCTCTTCCAGAGGACTGGAGTTCAATTCCCATCATTCACATGGTTGCTCACAACCATCTGTAATTCTAACCCCAAGGAATCTGATGCTCTCTTCTGGCTGATGCAGGCACTACACACATACACTCAGGCAAATAAATAAATAGGAGAGATTCTCTTTCAAAGGAAGGTAAGCTGAGCACTGGCATTCACTGTTCTCCGTTCCTGTTTATGGATGTGATATGGCCAACTCCCTCAAGCTTCTGTTGCCAACATCACCACTGGGATGGACTGTGGCTTGGAACCAGGACTTAAACTATACTTTCTCCCCTAAGTGACTTTGTCAACGTGTTTATCACATCAACAGAAATGAAGCTAAGACAGAACAAGCAGACGTATTACAGATTCCCTAAATATTATAGTGGTAATACAGAAGCATTATGAATAGCTTCATGTCCATAAGTTCAACAAGTTTGATGGGACTGACACTCTTTGGAAAATACCGTGACAGTCTACATTGTCAATTCTTTTGTGCTGAGAGATGACTAAGGGATTGACTAGTAAAGAACACATCTGGGTATGTCTATATAAGAGCTGACACGTGGAAAGACCACTAAGGGAGAAAGAGTGGCCCTAAGTATGGGTGGCAGCACCTCATGAGCCAGGGGCCCAGATGGAACAAAGGAAAAGAAAAAGAGATGTTAGCCAGTGTGTGCAAGCGCCCCCTTTTCTGAGCAAGTACAATTGTGGCTGCTGCCACCACCAGTGGACACTGGACTGTTATTTGAGGCTTCCAGCTACATACACTAGTGATGTCCAGTGAGTGGCCAGGCCTGCAGCCTTGGACTAAGATTGATTGATCCCTATGGTTAGAGGCTTTGGGATCCTTAGAGTGAGCTGAAATTGGGTTCTTAGGCTCATCAGCATGCAGAAAGCCATTGGGTACCACCCAGCCTCCAATCATGTAAGTCAACCTAATAAATTATAACTACACACATGCACAGTATATGTTCTTTTTTGTGTAGAGAACCTAATACAAAAACAAATTACCAACATTTAAAAAGAGAAGGAAAAAAATGAACAGTCCTTCCTCTACCTGGGAAAGAAATTAAATATCTAGTTTAAAATGTCCTCCCCTAAAGAAAACTTCTGCTGGGTGGTGTGGGACAACCTTTATATTGTACCTTGGGAGGCAGAGGCAGGTGGATCTCTGTAAGTCAAGGCCTGATCTATGTAGTGAGACTCTGTCAATAAAAAAAGAAAGAAAGGAAGGAAGGAAGGAAGTAGGGAGGTAGGGAGGGAGGAAGGGAGGAAGGAAGAGGCTGAGTTAAGAAAACTCCAGGCTCAGATGGCTTCATCTGTGAAATCTCCCAAGCTTTCAACGAAACTCAAATATCAATTCTACAGAAAAAAAACTCCCAGGAAACCAGAGAGAGAGAGAGAGAGAGAGAGAGAGGGAGGGAGGGAGGGAGAGAGAGAGAGAGAGAGAGAGAGAGAGAGAGAGAGAGAGAACATTTCCTTGTTTCACAAGGCAAGAATCAATCTAAGACCAGAGGCAGAGAGAGATAAGCTGAAAACAAAAACCAACATCCCCTAATTAAAACCTTAGACAATTAAATTAAACCATATACCAAGACGCTGAGACGTCAGAACAAACTAACATTTTTCACTGGAATACAAGCTTAGCTTAACCATCGACATGTGCGATCCACCATATTAATAAACTAAAAGGGGCCAGGCAGTAATGGTGCACGCCTTTGGTCCCAGCACTTGGGAATCAGAAGCAGGTGGATCTCTGTGAGTCTGAGGCTAGCCTAGTCTACAAAGTGAGTTCAAAAGACAGCTGGGCTTCACAGAGAAACCTTGTTTTTTTTAAAAAAGTGAGTGAGTGAGTGAATGAATGAGTGAACAAGTGAGTGAATGAGTGAGTGAGTGAATGAGCGAGTGAATGAGTGAGTGAGTGAATGAGTGAGTGAGTGAATGAGTGAG
>JADRCD010189902.1:0-25734 GCA_019843815.1 Montemys delectorum
TAAAACTCCAAAAGTAAAAAAAAAAATCATACAAGGAAAAATATTCAACTTAAATTATTAGACCTAACAAAGAAAGAAAATTTCAGAACAACTTCCCTTATGAATATCAATGCAAAAATACTCAACAAAATTCCTGCACATTGAATCAAAGAACACATCAAAATGATCATTCACCATGATCAAGTAGGCTTCATCCCAGGGATGCAGGGATGATTCAATATATGGAAATCCATCAATGTAATTCACTACATAAACAAACTCAAAGAAAAAAACCATATGATCATCTCACTAGATGCTGAGAAAGCATTTGACAAAATCCAACATCCCTTCATGATAAAAGTCTTGGAAAGATCAGGAATTCAAGGCCGATATTTGAACATAGTAAAAGTGATATACAGAAAACCAGTAGCCAAAATCAAATTAAAGGGAGAGAAAGTTGAAGCAATCCCACTAAAATCAGGGACTAGACAAGTCTGCCCACTCTCTCCCTACCTATTCAATATTGTACTTGAAGTTCTAGCCAGAGCAATTAGGCAACAAAAGGAGATTCAAAGGGATACGAATTGGAAAGGAAGAAGTCAAATTATCACTATTTGCTGATGATATGATAGTATATTTAAGTGACCCCAAAAATTCCACCAGAGAGCTCCTAAACCTGATAAACAACTTCAGCAAAGTAGCTGGAATAAAATTAACTCAAGCAAGTCAGAGGCCTTCTTCTACGCAAAGGATAAACAGGCAGAGAAAGAAATTATGGAAACAACACCCTTCACAATAGCTACAAATAATATAAAATACCTCAGTGTAACTCTAACTAAGTAAGTAAAAGATCTGTTTGACAAGAACTTCAAGTCTCTGAAGAAGGAAATCGAAGAAGATCTCAGAAGATGGAAAGATCTCCCATGCTCATTGATTGGCAGGATTAATATAGTAAAAATGGTGATCTTACCCAAGGCAATCTACAGATTCAATGCAATCCCAATCAAAATTCCAACTCTATTCTTCACAGACTTAGAAAGAGCAATTTGCAAATTCATCTGGGATTACAAAAGAACCAGGATAGCCAAAACTATTCTCAACAATAAAGGAACTTCTGGTGGAATCACAATACCGGACCTTAAGCTGTACTACAGAGCAATTGTGATAAAAAACCACTGTATTGGTACAGTGACAGGCAGGTAGATCAATGAAACACAGTTGAAAACCCAGAAATGAACCCACGCACCTATAGTCACTTGATCTTTGACAAAGGAGCTAAAACCATAAGTGCAAAAAAAAAAAAAAAAAAAAAAAAACAACACAGCATTTTCAACTGATGGTGCTGGCTCAACTGGCAGTTAACATGTAGAAAAATGCAAATCGACCCATTCCTTTATCCTTGTACAAAGCTCAAGTCCAAATGGATCAGGGACCTCCACATCAAACCAGATACATTGAAACTAATAGAAAAGAAAGTGGGGAAGAACCTTGAGCAAATAGGCACAGGGGAAAATTTCCTGAAGAGAATGCCAATAGCTTCTGCTCTAAGATCAAGAATGGATGAAAGGGACCTCATAAAGTTGCAAAGCTTCTGTAAGGCAAAAGACACTGTCAATAGGACAAAACGGCAACCAACAAATTGGGAAAAGATGTTTACCAACCCTATATCTGATAGAGGGCTAATATTCAATGTATACAAAGAACTCAAGAAGTTAGTCTCCAGAGAGCCAAATAACCCTATTAAAAAAATCAAAGAATTCTCTACTGATGAACACCAAATGGCTGAGAAACACCTAAAGAAATGTTCAACATCCTTAGTCATCAGGAAAATGCAAATCAAAACAATTCTACCTCACACTAGTCAGATTGGCTAGGATAAAAGACTCAGGTGACAGCAGATGCTGGAGAGCTTGTTGAGAAAGAGGAATACTACTTCACTGCTGCTGGGATTGCAAACTGGTATAGCCGCTCTGGAAATCAGTGTGGCAGTTCCTCCGGAAATTGGACATAGTTCTACCAGAGGACCCAGCTATATCACTCCTGGGCTTATACCCAGAACATGCTCCAACATGTAATAAGGACACATGCTCCACCATGTTCATAGCAGCCTTATTTATAATAGACAGAAACTGGAAACAACCCAGATGACCCTCAACAGAGGAATGGATACAGAAACTGTGGTACATCTACATAATGGAGTACTACTCAGCTATTAAAAACAATGAATTTATGAAATTCTTAGGGTAATGGATGGATCTGGAGGGTATCATCCTGAGTGAGGTAACCCAATCACAAAAGAACACACATGGTATGCATTATCTGATAAGTGGTTATTAATCCAGAAGTTTGGAATACAGGAAGAACAACCCACAAACCACAAGAAACTTAGGAAGAAAGAAGACGAAAAGGTGGACATTTCATTCCTTCTTTTTTAAAAGGAGGAACCAAATAGACATGGAAGGAGTGGCAGAAATTAACTATGTAGCAGAGACTGAAAGAAGGACAAGATAGCCTAAATGTAGCTATCTCCTTAGTGGCTCTGACAATACCTGACTAATACAGATGTAGAGGCTCATAGCCATTCATTGAACTGAGTACACGGTCCCCAATGAAGGAGTTAGAGAAAGGTTCTATGGAGCTGAAGGGTTTGCAGCCCCTTAGGACGAACAACAATTACTAACTAGTACCCTCAGAGCTCCCAGGGACCAACCACCAATCAAGGACTATACAGGGTGGGACTGAATGTTCTGGCAGCATGTATATAGTAGAGGATCGCATATTCGATCATCAATAGGAGGAAAGGACCTCAACCTTGTGAATGTTTTGTGCCTCAGTGTAGGAGAATGCCAGGGCCAATAAGTGGGAGAGAATGGGGTGGCAGTCATGGGGAGGGGAGAGGCAACAGGGGTTTGTTCTTGTTGTTTTTGTTTGTTTCTTTGTTTGTTTTTTAGAGGGGAACCTGGGAAAGGAGAAACTTACATGTAAATAAAGAAAATATCTAATTAAAAAAAGAAAATTAAAACAGTAAAAAAAATTATTAGAAGCTACATACATAATATAGAGAAACCATATAGAAACAACGTTGATATACCTCAATGGATTAAAAAGTGTGGTAAATTTACACAATGAAATATTCAATAGCTGTCATTCAAAAGAAACATCTTGAAAGGTGTAGGGAAGTGGGTGGAACTTGAAAAATCATCCTGAGTAAGATAACCCAGACAAAACAATACAAATTTTGCATGTCCTCAATTGAAAATGTATATTAATTATAAAGTAAAGGATAATTATGCTGTAATCCATGGAACAGGAAAGTCTAAGTAACCAAGAGTTTTCTAAGTGGGGCACATGAATTTCCATGGGAATGGGAAGTTAGAATAGATTTCATGAGTAGATTAGTGGTTGGGGGTGCTGTGAAAAGGAGGTATCAGGTATGAGTGATAAGAGGAAGTGAAGTATTGGCAAGACACCTACAATTTAGGACCAAATTGTTATGAGTTCAAAAACTAGTGCTATGGGAACTTACTGGATTCTAAGTAGGTTACCCTAGGAAATGGGTACACAGAGCCAGAACTAGACATCTACTGTAAAAAGGCATGGCTACTACTGGGGGATTTGGGCACAAATCCAACCATATATGCTTCAATCTATAATTTCTACTGCCTGAAAGATCAAAGCATAAGATAGATGTACCACTGACCTTTATTAGAAGGGAGCTCCCATGTGGTATGTCCCAGTGCAACAGAGAGAAATATGTGAAGCCTGTTGGAAGATTTAATGAAAAATGAAAACGTTACTTCCTGAAGAGCAGTGGACTGATTGATTGATTCACCTTGTGATGTTGTAAAGAATGTAAACTCAGAGTCCAGATTAGTTTATGCAATGTAGCAAGAGATTAAAAGCAAAGTCCAATGAATTGTGTTTGGTTTATGTGTAAATATGTAACTTTTAAAGTTTAACTATTCTTGGAAAAGAAGAGCCATGGTGACCAATGGCTGTTAGGATGTGTGAATATCTATGAACACAGGGAAAAAAATTCTTCAACAGCACACCAATGACTTATGCCCTAAGGTCAAGAATCGACAATTGGGACCTCACAAAATTGCAAAGCTTCTGTAAGGCAAAAGACACTGTCAATAGGACAAAAAGGCAACCAAGAAATTTGGGAAAGTTTTTTTACCAATCCCACATCTGATAGAGGGATAATATCCAATATATACAAATAATTCAAGAAGTTACACACTAGAAAATCAAATAACTCTATTAAAAGTGGAGTACAGAGCTAAACAAAAAATTCTCACCTGAGCAATATTGAATGGCCAAGAAGTACCAAAAGTAATGTACAACATCCTCAGAGATCAAAGAAATGCAAAACAAAGCAACTCTTAGGTTCCACCTCACACCAGTCAGAATGGCTAAAATCAAAAACTCAAGTGAGAGCAGATGCTGGTTAGGATCTGGAAATCAGTATGTTGTTGCCTCAGAATATTAGACATAGTACTACCTGAGGACACAGCTATACCACTTCTAGACACATACCTAGAAGATGGGTCAAGATGTAATAAGGACATATACTCCACTATGTTCACAGCAGCCTTATTTATAAGAGCCAGAAGCTGGAAAGAACCCAGATGCCCTTCAACAGAGGAACAGATACCGAAAATATGATGCACTTACACAAAAGAGTTCTACACCACTCTAAAAATTATGAATTCATGAAATTCTTAGACAAATGGATGGAACTACAAAATATCATCCTGAGTTAGGTAACCCAATCACAAAAGAACACACGTTGTATATACTCACTGATAAGTGATATTAGCCCAAAAGATCCAAATAGCCAGGATACCATTCATAGATCACATGAAGCTCTCAATAAGAAGGAAGACCAATGTATGGGTGCTTTGGTCCTTCTTAGAAAGAGAACAAAATACTCACTGGATCAAATATGGAGATAAAGTGTTGAGCAGAGATTGAATGAAAGGCCATGGAGAGACTACCACACTAGGGTATTCTTCCCATGTACAGTTACCAAACCAGACACTATTGTGTGTGCCAAGAATGCATGCTGAAAGGAGCCTGATATGGCTGTCTCTTGAGAGGCCCTACCCGAGCCTTTCAAATACAGAGGTGCATGCTCACAGCCAACCACTGAATTGAGCACAGGGTCTAGAATAGAGGAGTTAAAGGACTGAAGGAATTGAAGAGGTTTGCAACACCAAATGAAGAACAACTATATCAACTCATCAGACACTCCAGAGTTCCCAAGGATTAAGTTATCAACAAAGGAATACACATGGCTCCAGCTGCATATGTAGCAGAGGATGGCCTTGTCATGCATTATTGGGAAGACAGTTCCTTGGTCCTATAAAGGCTCAATAGATACTCTAGTTTAGGGGAATTATGGGCAGGGAGGTGGGAGTGTGTGAGTGTGTGGAGAAACACCCTCATAGAAACAGGTGGAGAGAGGATGGGATAAGGAGTTTTTAGTAGGAGGGAAGCAGGGAAAGGGGATAATATTTGAAATGTAAATACAGAAAATAAAATATAAAAAAGAAGAAAAGATGCATGAATCTCTAGATCACTCTGTTATTTTTCCTTGCCTATGCACAATTTCACAACCCACTTTGTCTTGATCTGCTTTTATGCCTGTATGACAGCCAAGATCCTTTCCTGTCAGTCCCATCATACAGTAGCTCTAGCAGAGGTCATAGTTTAACCCCATGGCTGGTTATGCTTCATGTCCAATCTGTGTACTTCTCTATGTTTGCCTCTAATTTGCTCTGAGTAAGCACACCATTAGCATGAATAAAGTTGCTGGAAGATGTCAAGATTTACTCCTTACAACTACAAACAGCTATATGCATTTGCAATCCCCAAAAAAATTTTCATTTGTTTTTCATACAGGTTATTATGTAGCACTAGTTTATATTAAACCAACCTTGAGCATGACCTTGAACTTTTGTTTTTACTAAGTACAGATAGATATGTGCAGCACATTAGGCTGAACACAATGACTCCTGAATTCTATACAATCTCCTTCTACCCTGAACTTGTTTAATGTTTTCCTGACATTTTATGTCTCTAGAAGAATGGAACAAAAGAAACCTGATCCTCCAACTCCAGGAAAGCCAGAACCATGGCCCTGTGTCAACACTGGATCCCAGAGTGTTGCATGACCTTGTTTTTTTTTCTTTTCATTGTTTGTGATATAAACTTCAAAAGCAAAAACTACTAAAGAAGAAAATTGCTGTTTAAAGTTTGTATTTTACAATCCATATAAATAAAAAGGAAAGGCATGAAACAGGTTCCAGAAACTAAATCAAGGTATTGAGAATTATTCCAGCAGTTATAATTAGAAAGATAACTCACTATTGATTTCTTCTAAATTACTTACATCCTTAAAGTAGTCCTGTAGCAAATAGGAACCCTTCATATCTGTTAGAGGGAAGGCAGTATATTCAAAATATTGTCTACCCAACCATCTTCAGTTTGTCCTTTCAATGTGGCACTAAAACACGTTTTTTTTTTCTCTAGAGAAAGCAAATTTAAGGAAGCTGAAATCAAAGAATTTTAGTGGGATCTTTTCATGTTTGAGGAATAAAATTTTTATTCAAAGACAAATCAGTCTTGTTCAGTTTCCGAAGAGAAAAAGAAAAGCTGAAATCTGCTATTCTATTAAAAAGAATTCAACACACTCATATGCTGAATTAGAGTTTAATGATGTATTATTTTGGGTTACCATTGCTGGAATTAAACACCATGAACAAATTCAAGTTGGCGAGAAGAGAGTTTATTTCCCTCACAGTTCCATATAATAGTTCATCTTCCAAAGCAGTGAGGAGAGAGTTAACCAGGGTAGAAAACTTAAGCTCAGAACTGATGCAGAAGTTATGGAGTAGTGCTTCATAATGCCTATCTTCCTATGATCTGCTCAGTTTGCTTTGTAGTAGATCCAAAGACTACTATCACAAGACTAGTAGAGCCAGCTGGCACCTGTAGTACAATTAAAAAAAAACTAGAAAATGACCTATTTGTAGACTAGCAGCCTGAATTAATGAAGATATTTTCTCAATTGAGCCTTCCTACTCTCATGTGACCCTAGCTTGTGCCATGTTGACATAAAATTATCCAGTAAAACCAGTTAAAATGTAAATAGAGTAGGCACAAAGACCTAACTTAAAACATGATAACTCATTAATCTATTGACCATATTTAATTAATGTTGAAGCTTGCAATTTTCCATTCCACTTCTTTTTGTAATGGTGTAGTTTGTTTCTATAACTGTGAGAAAAAAATTTACACCATGAACAAAAGCTGTCTGCTCAGGAGTAATTTCCTGTCTTGGCAGGGCTAAGCTCTTGACTATCCCACATTGCATGTCCTTTTCTAGACACTATTTTTTTTCTGTAGATGATTTAGGGCACTTTTTGCCCAGTGGCTACCTTTCCAAAGTTGGAGCAAGTCCATATGGAGGTTATTATGCTCAATATACTCATTGAACCATGAAGGGGATACTGTCAGGAGCTAACATGTCTCTTAGTCAAAAAATAATAGCAATTAAATGATTATAAATGCCATATTCTGTGGACTTCTGCTTCTTTGAAGACTGTATCTATATGAAATATATTTGAACTGGTAAACACTGACTACTCTTAGCTATTTATATTTGAAAAATATTGAAAACACTTTTTTATAATTAAAATTGAATTTAATTATAAAATTGTAGTTTCCTATCTGGCCATTAACTTGTATTGTGTAATTATTCTAAACAGTTGTAAGCTATAGAAGGACTGGGTCTTCTTACAGACTGGAAGCTGCTGTTTTAATTTTCTTGCCTACTTGCAAGACGGTGGGTGAAAAGCAGAGAAGCCTGATATAAAGAAGAAGCCCGGGTCAAAAAGCCTGTGGATGCTGCTGCCTCTGGTGCCCCAGACATTTGTGTCCGTGCTACTGGGGAAACCAAAAAGGCACACCCTAAGGTTAAAAAGTCCAGGGAGGGGAAACACCATTGCAGGCAAAATCTTGTCCTGGTTAGAGTAATTGGCAGGCACTCCCAATCTGCTATATATTCCAGAATGGCCTCGGACAAAAGGAAATACTCAGCTGCCAAGACCAAAATTGAAAGGAAGAAAAAGGAGAAGGTCCTTAAACTGTCACAAAAAAAGTTGCTAGAGACAAGAATGGTGGTGGCCAGGTGATGAAGCTTCAAAAAAATGCTACGGTATTATGCTACAGAAGATGAGCCTTGGAAGCTTCTGAGCCATACCAAAAGCCCTTCAGTCAGCACGTGAGAAGGATAGGCTCCAGCATCGCTCCTGGGACTGTCCTGATCATACTCACTGGGTGCCACAGGGACAAGAGAGTGGTTTTCCTGAATCACCTGGCAGTGACTTGCTAAATGTGACTCAACATCTTGCCCTCAACAGATTTTCTCTGTTCAGAACACACCAGAGGGTTACATTGCCACTTCTATAAAAGTTATCAACAAGGTTAAAATCCCAAAACACCTGACTGACAATTATTTCAACAAGAAGAAGCAGCTGTGCAAGCCCAGGCACAAGGAGGATGAAAGAGAAAGAGAAAGAGAAAGAGAAATATGAGATTACAGAGAAGTAAAAAGCTGATGAGAAAATTGTGGACTCAACGATTTTGCCAAAGATCAAAGCTGTTCCTCAGCTCCAGTGCTACCTGCAATCTCATTTCTCCCTGACAAATTGGTTGTATCTTCACATTCTGGTTTTCTAATTTGCTAACAATCTAATTAAACAGCTTCATGTGTTTAAAAAAAAAGGAAAATATCTACACCTTGTATTCTTCAATGAGTTGCATAGGCACAGAGCAATAATATTAATTTCAAATTTTGCATCAATATACAAGATTTAGACCAATGAAAAGCTTAAATATGTACCAAACTATAAATTCTGTATCAATATAAGAAATTATAACCTCAATTTTACATCAGTTAAGAAGATTTATATCAACATAAAATTATGGTTAGATAATGCTTTTTTCAAGAATAAATTTAGTAATTCATGCCATTTTTACCTTTATGTTCAAAATAATAACCATTTTAAAGTTCTCTGTTAAAATCACAACTTATCAGTAATTTATAAAATAGACATAACCAGACACCCAAAATCAAGGGATCAGAAGGACAACAATCTACAACCTCTTCCTGCTTAATTGGGCCAATACCCTTTTTAAAGTTGTGAGGAGGGGTAGGATAATTGGAAAATTTCTTAGAATTAAGAAATCCAGTTTTAGCATCTGTTATCCATCCTCTGTATGTTTGGAAGGCCCAGGGCTTGACTGAAGTTCTGACTAGAAGTGTCTGAAAACTGGATGAACTGAGTGAGTCCATCAGGATGTAATTCCTGAAGGTATTCTAGAAGTAAGTCTCTGGAAACAGCCTGAAGAGGCAAGGAGCTGAAAAAGCAGGTCATTTTAGCATCCCTATGGATGAATCTTGTCAGTGATGCATATTCTACAACAGAAGAATCTTACAAACAAAATTTTAGTTCTATTAAGATATTCTTATGAACTATGTAAGGCACACAGATAAGTTAAGGATGAATTTTTGCTCCTTGTTTGAGCATGTGAAAGACAATTATCTTTTTATGAGTTAATTTGATCAATAACCAACTGTAATAAATTGTGATTCAGACCATGCGA
The DNA here is from genome assembly GCA_019843815.1 of Montemys delectorum. NCBI lineage: Eukaryota > Metazoa > Chordata > Mammalia > Rodentia > Muridae > Montemys > Montemys delectorum. The sequence goes on from JADRCD010189902.1 coordinate 9,655, forward strand.
AGGATGGTAGAATGAATCTTAAGGATTCTATAACCAACAAGCTTTATTGTCTAGTTTTAGCTGAAGTATTGACAAGAGACAATTTTATGTCAAACTCAGTTGTAAGACTGTTCCCATATACAGCAATCAGCAAATCTAGTTACTTGTTTCTCTCAAATGTTTCTTTTCTGTAGCAAAGAACTTCTGGGGGTCTTCCCCTGTCAGGTCTGATTCAGATCACTCTGGATGGCGTCCAAAGTCTTTTATTCTTTCTTATTACCACAAAAACATAGCATCGCTCTCAAATACCCTGTCCTTGTTCCAGAACCCAAAATCATCAAAGGTATAGATTGATTCAATTTAGTAGCCTCTTTTTTATTTAGGCTTGTTCTATCTTCACCTCTCTCCCAGAAGATTTTTAATATCATTACCAACAAACTTATAACCATGTGAATTTTGACAATTATCAAAATTCAAAGCAATTAAAGCAATCTAAAGAAAGATTGTTATCTATTGAGACAGGGTTTTTTATATCCTGACTTGTTCTTTTATATTAATTTATTTTACCACAAGGAGTTTTTTGTAAAGTAGTGGTTTTTTATTTTATGTTGGTTATTTTATTTATTTACATTTCAAATGTTATCTCCCTTTCCAGTTTTCCCTCTACAGGCCCCCTATCCTCTGATGAGGGTTCACACCACCCACCCATTCTTGCCTCAGAGCCCTAAGCATTCCCCTTTCTTGGGTCAGCAAGCCTTCACAGGACCAAAGGGTTCCTCTCACAGTAATGCCAGATAAGGCAATCCTCTGCTAAATATCCAGCTGGAGGCATAGGTGACCCTTGTGTACTCTTTGGTTGGGGATTTAGACCCTGGGAGCTTTGGGGGGTAGAGATCTGGTAGGTTGATATTGTTGTTCTTCCTATGAGGTTGCAAACCCCCTCAGCTCCTACAATCCTTACCCTACATTCCATTGGGATCCCCGTGTTCAGTCCAATGTTTGACTGTATTGGTCATGCTCTGGCAGAGCCTAAATTACTTTTTTAGTAGATATTTTCTTTATTTACATTTCAAATGTTATCCCCTTTCCTGGTTATCCTGCTAAAAACTCCCTATCCCTTCCCCCACCCCTTGAGTACCAACCCATCCACTCTCACTTTCCTGTCCTGGTATTACCCTACACTGGAGCACCAAGCCTTCAGAGGACCAAGGGTATCTCTTCCCATTTCTGTCCTAAAAGGCCATCCTCTGCCTTGTACAAAGCTCAACTCCAAGTGGATCAAGGACCTCCACATAAAACCAGATACAGTGACACTAATAGAAAAGAAAGTGGGGAAGAGCCTCGAGCACATAGGCACAGGCGAAAGTTTCCTGAACAGAACACCAATAGCTTATGTTCTAAGATCAAGAATTGACAATGGGACCTCATAAAATTGCAAAGACTCTGTAAGGCAAAAGACACTGTCAATAGCACAAAATGACAGCCACCAAATTGGAAAAAGATCCTTACCAATCCCACACCTGATAGAGGGCTAATATCCAATATATGCAAAGAACTCAAGAAGTTAGGCTCCAGAAAATCAAATAGCCCTATTAAAAAATGGGGTACAGAACTAAACAAAGAATTCTCAACTGACAAGTACCGAATGGATGAGAAGCACCTAAAGAAATGTTCAACATCTTTAGTCATCAGGAAAGTGCAAATCAAAATAATTCTGAGATTCCACCTCACACCACTCAGAATGGCTAGGATAAAAAAAAAAAAAACCTCAGGTGATACCAAATGCTGGCAAGGTTGTGGAGAAAGAGGAACCCTCCTTCATTGCTGGTGGGATTGCAAGCTGGTACAACCACTCTGGAAATCAATTTGGTGGTTTCTCTGGAAATTGGACATAATACTACCAGAGGACCCAGAAATACTAGCACATAATAAATTCATTGTTTTTAATAGCTGAGTAGTACTCCACTGTGTAGATGTACCACACTTTCTGTATCCTTTCCTCTGTTGAGGGACATCTAGGTTCTTTCCAATATCTGGCTATGATAAATAAGGCTGCTATGACCATAATGGAGCATGTGTGCTTATTGCATGTTGGAGAATCTTCTGGGTATAGGTTCAGAAGTGAAACAGCTGGGTCCTTAGATAGTACTATGTCCAATTTTCTGAGGAACCACCAAACTGATTTCCAGAGTGGATGTACCACCTTGAAATTCCAAAAGCAATGAATGAGTCTTCCTCTTTCTCCACAACCTCACCAGCATCTGCTCTTACCTGAGTTTTTGATCTTAGTCATTCTGACTGGCGTGAGGTAGAATCTCAGGATTGTTTTGATTTGAATTCCCCTGATGACTAAGGATGTTGAAAATCCTTATGTCATTTCTTTATGTGCTTCTCTGCTATTTGGTATTCCTCAGTTGAGAATTTTTTGTTTAGCACTGTACCCCATTTTTAATAGGGTTATTTGTTTCTCTAGAGTCTAATTTCTTGAGTTCTTTGTATATATTGGATATTATCCCTCTATCAGATATAAAATTGGTAAATATCTTTTCCCAATCTGTAGGTTGCTGTTTTGTTCTAAAACTTTTCTCTTTGTATATTCTGAATTAATACCCTTTCCTGTGTATTTAATTTCAATAAAATTTCCTCCTGTATTTATGAGCATATCTTAGACTACTAATTTGTCATACCAGGCTAAGCAATCCTAGAGTTACTGTAAAGACCATGTTCAAAATTCTCCAGAACTGCCCTGGCATAAACCAATTTCAAATTTCCTTCAAATAATTTTTTTCTCCTCCATTCTATTCTCTCTATCTTCAAGCCTTTTTTCCCTACATTTGAGATGAAAGCATTGAATTTCTTCATTCCATGTATACTTAAAAACACATAAGCCTAAACCATTACCCTTCTACTCCTGTCTATTCCTAAAAACAAGTAAATCAAATTTTATTCATCTCAGTCCTTTGTATTTCTGATTATTGGAAGTTTAACAGCCTGTGGTATCTGTCTCTCTTTTTTTTGAGCAATCTGTCTGTTTGCACAACAGGGGCTCATAGCACATCCAAGTTTAAACTCTCCAAGGCTGCAAGAAACATTTGGGAAGAGATCAGTGTAAATCCTTGAAAACCATCTTTTTCCTGATCAACTTTGGGGGACTTTGATATATCCCAGGTCATGAAATGATCCTCAGACTTATGTGTACAAATACTTTTATTTTGGATTCAAACCTGGTGAAGACTGAGGAGGAAGCACATGTCACTGTTTGGCTAGAATGAGAAACCAAATAACGCCAATTCCTAATCTCCTATAACACCGAATGTTTTCCCTTCGTGTATCTTTAATTTGTAATATTGAGTACAAGCCAGATGTTTTATACAGTCTGAAGTAGTAGTAAGTTAACATGCTCTAAACTTCCTGGCTGGTATGCTTATCACTATCACTGAAACGTCGTGGTTTCTTGAATAAAATATAGACATGTAAACTTATTTTTAATATGCATAAAGCATCTCAAAGTCAGGGCCACTCCTAAACTTCCCTGTTGCTAACACAGACCCTATGATACTACTGAATTATTGATTATGTTCCATCTTTGCTACCCCAGACTAAACCCAGGTAGGTGTCATTCGGGGCTACTCTTCCCATGCTCTTACATGTCATTATGCTTTCGCTCCTGCAGCTTCCAAACCTGATCTTCCTATTTCATGATCACGGTGATTCCAATACCTTTTTTCTCCTGCTCCCTTCCCCATGAAATCTAAAGTCCTACCTTTGTTTCCTTATGCAGATATTGGTCATAGGCAACTTTACTTCCCAAATAGAATTAACTGGGGCCATTGGTGGTGGAGTCTTGTATGCAGAAAGTATTCCTGTATGATTTGGGAACACAATTAACATAACCAAAATAATAAACCAAATTCACAACATAAATCCCTTAAAGAAACACAGGAAAATTCAATCAAACAAGTAGAGGTTTATAAGAAGGAAACAAATAAATTCCCTAGAGACAAACAGGACAATACAATTGAATAGATGAAGGAAATAAATAATTATGTGCAATATCTGAAAGTAGAAATAGAAGCAATAAAGAAAACACAAACTGAAGAAGTCTGGATGATGGAAAACAAATTAAGAGAACATGAACAACTAATGTAAGCACCTCCAACAGAATATAAGAGATGGGAGAGAGAATGACAGATTTTGAAGATACAATAGAAGAAATTGTTATATTAGTCAAAGAAAATGTTAAAGCTCAAACAATTCCAGATACAAGACATCCAGGAAAACTTGAATACCATGAAAAGGCCTAAAATAAAAATAACCAAAATAGAAGAAGTCAAAGAGTCCAATCTCCAAGAATTGGAGCAAATTGAGCAACTCACTACTCAATGATCTCTGTGTCAGGGGAAAATAATAATGGAATTAAAGACTTTCTACAATTAAATGAAAATGGAAGTCAACATACCCAGCTTTATAGGTCAAAATGAAAGCAGTGCCTAGAGGAAACTTCGGAGCTCTAAGTGCATACAGAAAGAAACTAGAAAGTTCTCATATCAACAATTTAAAAGTACACTTAAAGTCTGTAGAAAATATCATGTAAGTACACAGAAGAGGACTATGAGGTGGGAAATAATCAAAATTGGAGCTTAAATCAATCAGCTAAGAAAAAAAGAAACAAACAAACAAACAAAAACAAAAAAGAATCATCAAAATCAAGAGCTGATTCTTTGAGAAAATCATCAAGATACCCAGCAAATTAGCCACACTAAAGAAGAGAAAAATAGACAGTATTCAAATAAACAAAATCAGTAATGAAAAGAGATACATAAAGATTTTTTTTCTTACTTCAAAAGGCTTTACTTCACAAAATTGGAAAATCTGAACAAAATGGTCAATTTTCTAGACAGATACCCATTACCAAACTGAAATCATGATCAGGTAAACAAATTGTTTAAACATCTTCATAACAAGTAAAGGAATAAAAGAAGTCATTCAACTTCTTCTAGTAAAAAAAAAAAAAAAAACAATGAACAGATGATTGCAGTACATAATTCTACCAGAATTTTAAAGAAAAGCTAATTCCAATACTACTCAAATTATTCCACAAAATTGAAGCAGAAGTAACACTGCCAAACTCACTGTATGAAACCACAGTCACTCTAATACCTAAACCACACAATGACTCAACAAAGTAACAAAATATCACACTGAATTCTCTTATCAATACTGATACAAAAAACCTCAATAAAATACTCACAGAGCAAATGCAGAAACTTATCATATATATTATCCTTCAAGATGAAAAAACTCTTCATTTCAGGGATGAAGGCATTGTTCTATATATCAAAGTTCATTCATGTAACCCACCATATAAAGAAAGTGAATGACAAAAATCACCTGAATATCTCAATAGATTCTGAGAAAGCATTTGGAAATGTCCAACACCTCTTGATGTTGAAGGTACTTGAGAAATCAGGAAGATAGAACACATACATACACAAAATCAAAGCAATATTATAGCAAGGCAACATCAAACTAAATGGAGAGAAACTAAGAGCATTTCCACTAAAATCAGGAACAAGACATAACTGTACACACACTCTCTCTCTATCCAATAGAGTACTTGAAAAATCTATCTAGAGCAATAAGACAACAGGGGAATACAAATTAGAAAGGAAGAAGTCAATATCCTATAGTCAAATAAATCCCTATTTGCACATCATGTGATAGTTTACATAAGTGACTCAAAAAGTCTACTAGAGAACTCCTACAGCTGATAAACACCTTTATCCAAGTGGCTGGCTACAAAATTAACACTAAGAAATCAAGCACCCTCCATTATAGAAATGATAAATGGGTCAATAAATAAATTAGGGAAACAATATCCTCTACAATAGTCATGAATAGTATAAATTATCTTGGTGAACTTCTAAACCTAGCAAATGAAGATCTTTACAACAAGAAATTCAAGACCTTGAGGTCAGAAATATTATGGTCATAAAATGGAAAAGTCTCACATGTTCATGGATAGGATGGTTTAGTATAGTGAAAATGATCATCTTACCAAAAGCAATGTTCAGATTCAATGTGATTCTTATGAAAACACCAACACATTTTTATATTGATTTTGAAAATGCAATTCTCAACTTCATATGGAAAAACAAAAAACCCAGGATAGCCAAAACAATACTAAACAATTAACAAACAAAAGTTTAGAAACAAAGCAAAATAAAAAGGTGGTAGAAACATCCATTCTATTACCTCAAGCTGTATGACAGAGCAATGATGATAAATACTGCATGGTACTGGTACAAAAACAGATATGTTCACTAAAATAATAGCATTGAAGACCTAAAGAAAAACTACCCCTATGGACAGTTGATTTTGGATAAAGAATCCTAAAACATACAACCAAAATTATGAAAGTATCTTTAACAAATTGTGCAGGACTACCTGGACCTCTACATGTAGAAGCATGAAAATAGATTGACAACAATTACCCTGAACAAAACTTAAGTCCAAATGGATCAAAGACTTCAACATAGAACCAGAACAATAAATCTCATAGAAGAGAATATGGGAAATATTCTTAAAGGCATTGGTTCCTGAGCAGTACACCAATGACTCAAACTCTAACATCAATAAATAGTAACTGAGATCTCATGAAACTGAAAAGCTTCTGTAATGCAAAGGACACTGTCAACGTGAAAAATCAGCAGCCCACAGAATGACAAAAGATCTCCACAAACCCTATATCTGACAAAGTGCTAATATCTAACATTTACAAAGAACTATTGGATCAAGGACCTCAACATAAAACCAGATACACTGAAACTAATAGAAAACAAAGTGGGGAAGATCTTCGAGCACATGGGCATGGGGGAAATTTTCCTGAACAGAACACCAATAGCTTATGCTCTAAGATCAAGAATTGACAAATGGGACCTCTAAAAATTACAAAGATTCTGTAAGGCAAAGGACACTGTCAATAGGACAAAATGGCAACCAACAGATTGGGAAAGATCTTTACCAATCCTATATCCAATAGAGGGCTAATATCCAATATAAAGAAAGAACTCAGGAATTTAGACTCCAGAGAATTAAATAACCCTATTAAAAAATGGGGTACAGAGCTAAACAAAGAATTCTCAACTGATAAATACTGATGGCTGAACACCTAAAGAAATGTTCAAGATCTCTAGTCATAGGGAAATGGAAATCAAAACAACCCTGAGATTCCACCTCACACTAGTCAGAATGACTAAGATCAAAAATTCGGGTGATACCAGATTCTGGTGAGGTTGTGGAGAAAAAAATACACTCCTTCATTGCTGGTGAGATTGCAAGGTGGTACAACCACTCTGGAAATCACTTTGGTGGTTCCTCAGGAAATTGAACATAGAACTACTGGAGGACCCAGCTATACTACTCCTGGGCATATACCCAGAAGATGTTCCAACATGAAATAAGGACAAATGCCCCACTATATTCATAGCAGCCTTATTTATAATTGTCAGAAACTAGAAAAAACCCAGATGTCCTTCAACAGAGGAGTGGATACAAAAAATGTTGTACATTTACACAGTGGTTTATTATTCTCCTATTAAAAAATTATTTATGAAATTCTTAGGCAAATGGATGGATCTGGAGAATATCAACTTTATTCATAATAACCAGAAACTGAAAACAAAGTAGGTACTCCTCAGGAGTAGACTGGATAATGTTGATGTGGCATCTCTGCACAATAAAATAATAGTGAGCTATTAAAAATGAAGATATCAGACTCTATCTGCACTTGGGAACTAAGGCTAATTCACAGCCCTCTATACACAAATTCTTACAGGGGAGAGCTGGTCTCACAGCAGTACTCTCACTCCTAAATTAAGAGGTAAGATCATCACTTTCTCTCCAATATCTGTCCAAAGTGAGATCAGCCAGGAGCTCACAGGGCACAGGAACAGTGGAGGTGCTGGGACAGGATCCTTCTGATATCCATCTGTGCCCTGGAACTAAGGCTATTCCACAGCCTTCTGTACACAAAATTCAGTGGGAGAGAGCTGGTCTCCCAGGAGTACTGTCACAGGCTTACATGACCACAGGAGGCACAAGCTCAAGTCAGAGACAGCAAGAAGGAATAGAAGAGATAATCACATGACAAAAGGCAAGTACAAGAACCTTACCAAAGAAAGCAATGCTACTTGGCATCATCAGAACCTAGTTTTCCCACCACAAGTCCAGGATACCCCAACTCACTGAAATAGCAAGATTTGAATATTAAATTACATGTTATGATGCTGATAGAGGACTTTAAGAAGGACATAAATAACTCCCTTAAAGAAATACAGGAAAACACAGGTAAACAGGTAGGAGCCCTTAAAGAGAAAACATGAAAATACATTTAAAAAAATACAGAAAAACACAACCAAACAGGTGAAGGAATTGAACAAAACCATACAGGATCTAAAATGGGAAATGGAAACAATAAAAACCAATCACAAAGAGAAACAACTCTGGAGATACAAAACCTAAGAAAGAGATCAGGAGTCATAGATGCAAGCATCCCCAACAGAATACAAGAGAAACAAGAGAGAGCTCCAGGTGTAAAAGATACCATAGAAAACATTGAAACAAATGTCAAAGAAAATGCAAAATGCAAAAAGGTACTAACCCAAAGCATCCAGGATTTCCTGGACACAGTATGAAGATCAAACCTAAGGATAATAGGTATAGAAGAGATAGAAGATTCTCAAATTAAAGGATCAGTAAACATCTTCAAGGAAATGGTAGAAGAAAACTTCCTGAACCTAAAGAAAGAGTTGCCCATGAACATAGAAGAAGTCTATAGAACACCAAATAGATTGGAACAGAAAAGAGATTCTACCTGTCATATAATAATCAATACACCATTTGTTAAAAATGTTGGTTTTTTCCACTAAATGGTAGTGGGAAGATCAATGGAATAGAATCGAAGATCAAGAAATGAACCGACATGCATATGGTCGTTTGATACTTCACAAAGGAGCTAAAATTGTACAGTGGGAAAAAAAGACATCACATTAACAAATAGTGCTCGTTCAATGGGTAGGCAGCAAAGACTGAAGAAATGGCCATCTAGTAACTGTCTAACAGTAGCCTGATATAGCTATCTCCTGAGGGGCTCTACCAGTGACTGTCAAATACAATGCTGAAGGGGTTTGCAGCCCCATAGGGGGAACAAAAATATGAACCAACCAGAACCCCTATAGCTCCCAAGGAATAAACTACAAACAAAAGAGTAAACATGGAAGGATTCATGGCTCCAGCTATATATATATACCAGAGGATGGACCTGTTGGACATCAATGGGAGGAGAAACACTTCATCCTTTGAAGGCTTGATGCCCCAGTGTTGAGCAATGCCAGGGCAGGGAAGCTTGAGTGGGATAGTTGGTGACCAGGAGGATGGGAAATGGGATAGGGGTTTTCTGAGGGGAAATTCAGGAAATCAGATAACATTTGAAATGTAAATAAAGAAAATATCTAATAAAAGAGTTTAACCAAAAAGACCAGGGTTAAAAATGAATATATCATGAAATTTGTAGGCAAATTGATAGAATTTAAGAATATTATCTTCAGAGAACAAACTCATTCCCAAACACATGCATGGCAAGTACTCACTTATAAATGGATATTAGCCAATACTATACAGACCCAAATAAGCTAATGTTAGAAGACAAATTTAAGAAAGCTTGAATATCACTTATAATGTTGGATAAATTAGTTATAAGCAGATTGAGTGAGAGAAATTGTAGGAAGGCAGGATGGGAAGTAGAATTGGGGCTAAAGATTCAAGCAAGGGGAAGTACAGGAATGTCTAGAGAGCCATGAAGGTGAATGGAAAAGTGCTACTGTGGAAGTTGGGGTATCTTCAGGATAAGATAGAGACCTGGGATAAGGGGGCATACAAGAATCAATGAGGGTGACCATAGATGTGACTCAGAACTTTGAGAATATGGAATCTGATGGGATCACATTCTGTAGATAGGCAAGAACTTCAGTGGAACAATAGTTAAACAAACCCAACCCCAAAATATTCAACCCAAAACGTATTGTGTCTACAATGAAAGCAGGCCTGCAGGATAGTGTAGAGACTGAGGGAATGACCACCCAAAAAAAACAACCCAGCTTGAAACCTATTTCATAAGCAAACATCAATCCTTAACACTATTAGTGATATTCTTTTATGCTGCCAAATATTCTTGTCCTGAGAGGCTCTATACACCAGCTAACTCAGACTGATACAGACACCCACTGCCAAACACGGAATGGAATTTGGGAACACTAATGGACAAATGGGAGGATTTCCAGCCCCAAAGGAGATAGGTATTCCATAGGAATATCAACAGAGTCAACTATTCTGAACCCTTGGGGCTCTTAGATTCTGAACCGCCAATCAAAGAACATTCCTGGCTGGATCTAGTCCTCCCTCCACATATATACCATATTTGCAGGTTGGTCTTCATATGCGTCTTGAAAAACTATTATGGTGGCCATTCAAAAAGCTGTTGACTGTAGGTGGGATATTTTCTTCTAGCTGAGGTACCTTGTATGTCCTCAGTAGCATAAGAAGCACTTAACCTCACAGAGACATCAAGTGCCAGGTTTGGGACATACCCAAGGGGACCCCACCTGCTTAGAGAAGGGGAGGTGTGATTTGGAAAGGATTGTGACCTGAAGGGTTAGGAAGTGGGATTTAAAGTGAATAATGTAAAAATTAAATTAAAGGAGAACAGATAATCAAATACTTGACTAAAGTAAAAACAGAAGGGGTTAATTTTGGGAAAAATCAAAAGAAACTTGTTGTAAGCACAGAAATTTTGTTCTCAGAATCCATTTCAATCGTAGGATGAAACTATGTTCTAGTTTACAGAGTCTAGGTGATCTTTGGTGTTTCTAATAGCTAAATGGCTTCCATTATTCATCTTTTGTTCCCCACAACACAATGGCTGGTTTCTGTCCAGCTTTCAATGTTCACAAAAACATAAAAATTAGTACAGTACAACAAGAAACTCAAGAAGAAGGAAGACCAAAAGATGGACATTTCATTCCTTCTTAATAGGGGGAACCAAATACCCATGGAAGGAGTTGCAGAGATTAACTATGGAGCAGAGACTGAAGGAAGGACAAGCCAGCCTAAATATGCCTATCTCCTGAGAGGCTCTGACAACACCTGACTAATACAGATGTAGAGGTTCACAGTCATCCATTGAACTGAATACACAGTCACCAATAAAGGAGTTAGAGAAAGGACCTATGGAGCTGAAGGGTTTGCAGCCCCTTAGGACAAGCAACAATATGAACTAACTAGTACCCTCAGAGTTCCCAAGGACTCAACCACCAACCAAGGACTATACATGGTGGGACTGATTGTTCTGGCAGCATGTGTATAGTAGAGGATTGCAAATTCGATCATCAATAGAAAGAGAGGACCTCGGCCAAGTGAAGGTTCTGTGCCCCAGTGTAAGGGAATGCCAGAGCCAATAAGTGGGAGAGGGTGGGGTGGCAGGCATGGGGAGGGAGGAGGCAACAGGGGTTTGTTCTCGTTGCTTTTGTTTGTTTGTTTGGAGGGGAAATTGGGGAAAGGAGAAATTTACATGTAACTAAAGAAATATCTAATTAAAAAAATATGAAGAAACACAAAAATATCCAAATGCTTAAACAAATATTATCACTGTGAACTTTTGAATAGTTCCCAATTTTTGTTACATATTTCCCTGTTGGTTTGTGTATGTATTGCACAAAACCATATATTCTTTTTATTCAGTGAGAATAATTTTCAAAATATATGTATGTCCAAATTAAAAAAAAAAGAATGTAGTGAACTCAGTATACTTAGATGATACGTAAGGAATAAAAAAAGAACAGAAAAATGGAATTTGACAAAATGCTTTATCAAATTTAATAGACTATGTACTATTAACTACTTTCTGAATTTACTAACAGTAATAAATAAGTCTAAAGGAAAAAAAAACAGCCCAGTACAAAGTCTCTGACTTAATCAAAACTCTAGTTTTTCAATTTTGTTCCCACAAACATACTGACTCTTCCTAACCCAAAAGAACTAAGAGATTTGATTGGTTGGACTGTAAAAGTTACATTCTGTATTATTTAATATAGAGCAATCCTATGATGAAATTTATCAGTATATTCTAATTTAGTGGGGAAAATGTAACTGTAATTTGCCAAAAAAATATTGGCAGTTTTCAAGCATTAAAGCTCTGTAACATTCTGGATATATTGTGCAGTTCAAATCCTGACTCTGTTCTTAGACCCTATTTGATTCGTAGTTGATCTTTACCAGATATATTTTTCCCTTATGTCTGGGCTGGTACCCTGAGCAGACTTTGGGTGCGAGCTCCACAGACATTCCCACAACACCCAGAGGAAGCTCCAATCCAACGTTCCCTTACACATCCAGGATCAGAGATGAGAAGGACCCAACATCTGTCCCAACACAGGGAGTAACTGGGACCAGCAGGAACAGGCACACAGGAACTCTGACAACTCAGTGGCTCAGATTCCTACACATCTGTCTGGGCTAGTGCCCTGAGCAGATCTTGGGCACAAATTCTGCAGCCACTCCCAAAACACCCAGAGGAAGCTACTCTCTAAGGTGCTCTAACAAGACCAGAATCAAAGGATCCCAGAATCACATGATCACAGAGACAGCTTGACTCTGAGGAGTTATGACACAACCAGGATCACAGGAAGGACAGGTTCCAGTCACATTTAGCAAGAGTAGGTAGCACAAGAGATAACCAGATGGCAGGAGGCAAGTATAACAATATAAGCAACACAAACCAAGGTTACTTGGCATCATCAGAACCCAATACTCCTACCATAGCAAATCCTGGACACACCATCACACTGGAATGATGATGATAAAGGACTGTAAGAAAGATATAAATAGCACCCTCAAAGAAATACAGGAGAACACAGGTAAACAGCTAGTAGCCCTTCAAGAGGAACACAAAAATACCTTAAAAAACTACAGGAAAACACAATCAAACAGGTGAAGGAAACAAGCAAAACCATCCAGACTGTAAAAATGGAACAGGAACACAAAAATACCATTAAGAACTACAGGAAAACATAATCAAACAGGTGAAGGAAATGAGCAAAACCATCCAGACAGTAAAAATGGAAAAATAAACAATAAACAAATCGGAAGGAAAGACAACCCTGGATATAGAAAACCTAGGGAAGAAATCAGGAGACCAAGATGCAAGTATCACCAACAGAATACAAGAGATAGAAGAATCTCAGGGGCAGAAAACATCATAGAAAACATTGACACTACAGTCAAATAAAATGCAAAAAGCAAAAAGCTACTAATCCAGAACATCCAGGAAATCCAGGACGCAGTGGGAAGACCAATCTTAAGGATAATAGGTAAAGAAGAGAGTGAAGAATCCTAAGGTAATGGGCCAGTAAATATCTTCAACAAAATTATAGAAGAAAATTTCCCTAACCTAAAGAAAGAGATGGCCATGAACATACAAGAAGCCTACAGAACTCCAAATAGACTGGACCAGAAAAGAAATTTCTCCCATCACAAAATAATAAAGGCATCAAATGCACTAAACAAAGAAAGAATTTTAAAAGCAGTAAGGGAAAAAGGTTAAGTAACATATAAAGGCAGGCCTATCAGAATTACACCAGACTTCTCACCAGAGATTATGAAAGCTGGATGATCCTGGGCAGATATCATACAGACCCTAAGAGAACAAAAATGCCAGCCCAGGCTATTATACCCAGCAAAATTCACAATTACCATAGATGGAGAAAACAAGATATTCCATGACAAAACAAAATTTATACAATATATTTCCACAAATCCAGCCCTACACAGGATAATAGATGGAAAACATCAACATAAGGAGTGAAATTACACCCTAGAATAAGCAAGAAAGTAATCTTTCAACAAATACACACAAACTTAATTCCATCTCTTACAACAAAAACAACAGACAGTAACAATTACTTCTTCTTAATGTCCTAATATGAAAATTAATATTACCAACATATCCTAATCGATTGAAATCCAAATATATGAGGAATTGGAAATTTGTTGATCATCCTCCAATGGTCTCTCTAATTTGGTAATTGGAGAAATAAGTCCAATATTGTACAATCCATATACACCTCCAGTTTGTTTGTTACTGACAGTGTCTTGCTGTGTACAACATAAATGTCTTGAAATCTTGCTTTTCCTATGTCAGCCTCTCTATTAGTATTTTTTATTACATGGTTTTACACTATACTATGGTTTCAGAACAGTTTATATATAACCAAAGTGTTTATATACCCAAAAGAAGTGTAGACAATTAAATTGGGAAGGGGCTTGTAAGAGAACATCAAAGAGTGAAACTGAATGCTTTGTTTGACATTTGTAAATCTTGTATCAAGTTTGAAGATGACTTTATAGTTCCTCTTTCTCTGAGATGAATGCTTTTCCAAATTATCACAGTCAATGTACCAAATTCTTACCCTCACCTAATGTCTGTGCCACCCTCCAAGCAGAACCATTGTTGATTGAAAAGTTGGTGAATGACTTTATGGATAGGCCATCTTAATCTACACACTATTTATTAAATGAATGTAACCTGTTCTTTGTGGACTGAGAATAAAGATACTTACTCAAGTCAAATAGGTTTGACCGTAGCAGGAAGTCTGTATCCAAAAGTCGAGCCTAAAATTCATTCCTTGTCACAGCAGAACTGCCAACTCTCAGCTTAGCTACGATGGAGGTAAAATCCTTTGGTGATATGAGGGTCACTCAAGTATAGCCTTATTAAAATGAAATCCAATGTCTAAAAATTTTTCTTATTTTGGGCTTGTACCACAGTAAGGACCAAGATTTTAAGCTCTACTACATACAAAACAAACAAACAAACAAACAAAAATGCTTTATATATTTATGTTCATTTAAGAAAATACTAGTAGTTATGTATTATTTTGAATATACAGTTAATATATTTGGAGTTATTTAAAATTTATATTGAGAAAAACACATATTTTCAGTATTGCTGTACACAAGCATCTACATAAGACTGTTAAATTGATTGTTGTTTTATATCAAACAACTTTTATAATACTCATTTTTATTTTTATAATATTTTATAAATTTTAAAGAATATGAGAAAAAAGGCATTGTAGGTATTGAATGGGCATTTCTGGGAGGAGTTGGGGTATGATAGGGAAACAATAGGGTGATGTAATTCTATTTAATTAAAATATGTTTTTTAACGTTAACAAATTCACATAAATTGAAATTATGTAACTTTTCTCATAACAAAGCCTAAAACTTAAAAAAGAAAATCAAGAAGACTCAAACTAGTGTCTGCACGGAAATAATTTTCTTCACAAATCTTCTGCAATTTTCAGGGAGCCTGTGAACAAAGCTGACAAAGGAAAGATTATCAAGCAAAAAACCAAGCTGTTCACTTACATATGTGGGAACTCGCATCAAATGTGGCTCAGCTCACTCAGAGACTTAAGAGGATAGACAAAAGGCTCAGCAAGTCTGATGAGCCATGGCTGCTGGAGCAGAGGAAATTTGGATTCCCAGCACACACAAGGCAGCTCACAAGTTCTGTAATTCCAGTTCCAGGGGATCTGTCGCCCTCTTATGATCTCCTTGGGTACTGCATTGGTGGTGCACATATATACATTCAGGAAAAACAGGTATACATAGAATGCAAACAAACAAATCTTTATGAGCATGCTTTAACATGCAGTGTGGGGCAGTTCTGACAGCCAGAGTCCAGTAGAGCAGACTCACTTTGAACCCCGGAGACCTACTGAGCATTTGCTCAAAGGGACGGAAGGTGTTCAGTGAATTGCTCCTGAGACCATGGCTCAGATTTCAGCCCAGACCCCTCACAGCTGCCTCTGCAGGAGATGTGTGCTCTATCAGGCAGACACTGCCTCCAACTCCCAGCATTCTAGCTGGACCTTACACACAGTCATCTGACCACAAGCCAGGCATGCCATACAATAAAAGGGGTGGTTTGCCCCCTCCTCACTCTCTTATTCCCTCCTCTCTCTCTCTTGCTTCCTCTCTCTT